>QLPG01015294.1:0-31600 GCA_003314385.1 Gomphus sp. MG54 | reverse complement strand
AGGAATGGAAAGTCCTGGAAGCCTGTAGAAGTTACGAGTCACCCTATGAGTTATAAAATAAGTCACTAACAAGTCATATTCCCACAACTAGTGGTCTCGTGACTGGTCAAGTCACGAAATATTATTAGTATGTGAGTCATGCTTCTGGGCTGACCTTGTGTGTAATAATTGTCACATAAACCCAGGAATTTGTTGTACAATTGAGTCTTGAGAGCTTGAACCAGCAGTTTGGCACCACTTTCCATGTGTGATTGTTTGGCACCTGGCTGTGGGTCCTTGTGGGTCCAAGTAGAAAATAAGCGAAAATTATAAGTGTTTTTGGAGGTTTTCCTTGGGCTTGAGAAGCTTGATGATTTAAGAGTTAATTACTTAAAGGTAATTCACTCTTAAATGGCCAGCCAAACATTATAATATTTTTTTGGTAGTCCAGATAAGACTGATTTTAAGTTGGATTTTTCCTTGGAGGAGAGGTTTGGATTCCTACACATTGAACAGGTTGAGAAGTGTCCAGACTTCAAGGGATCATCCCCTAATCCCTAACAAGAAGGTTGTGATGGTAGAAGAGGTGGAGAAACCTAGAGAGGGAATAGCAGAGTGGATGTTGTGCAGGTGTCAAGTACATGTACCGAGGCTCAGTAGTTCGGCAGTGCTGACCAAGTAACCAGCCTGTGACCAAGCCACATACTTAATACACCATTCTTGGCTCGGCATATCCACCATCCACATCCCTCATTTCCATTCCTTGTCCACCTTATCCTGTTTAACAACCCAATAATCCTACCCATTCCACTCCTCGTTCCTTGACCCATCTCACCTCAGGACATTATGTCCTTGTTTCATCCACGGCTATAACACTGTTGTCTTATGTTCTGGCACTCCCTATTATTCTGTCCTCAGCTATGTTCCTATTATTCCATTTTCATTGTCATATCCCTGTCTGCATTCCTTCATTCTAATTATACTCATTGTGGACAATACCCCCACATGCTCTACATACCTTATTGTCCACATTCCTTATTTCACATGTCACTTCTTAACCTATATAAGTAGGACATGCATGTACATACTTACCCATTCTGGGTATCGACTAGGCATAGGCCCTCTATCTCTTCCTCCCTCTGTAAAGTCCTCCACTTGGGCTGATACCTTCAGCACCCCTGGGTATCTTCTCTGTCCCAGATCAGTGGCATGCACGGCAAGAAGGGTGCAACATACAATTACATTGAAGCCAAAGCCACTACTCCCAGCCTGCAGGACTTGGCCGCTGCCCACCCACATCTTTGGCATCCCAAAGCTTGACAGCAGGATGCACCAAGATAACGAGTTAGGGCAGGAAGTGTTAAGATAGTAGAAACACAGGAGAAGGAAAGGAGAGGAGACATCAGAAGTAGTGAAAGAGCCATATGAGGGATGAGAAGAGAGGAAGGCATAGAAGTAGTCAAGGAGCTTAGGGGAAGGAAACAGTGGGTCAGACAAATCAACCAATCTTTGGTGATGATACCCACCATGGAAGAAATGATGCAAGCACATTATCTTGAAGAGTTTAGAGGGGTCTTTACAAAGGAGGGATTTGACAATAACCTTCATAAATGACAGCAGTGGGACATACAATCGACATAAAGCCAGGGGCTGAACAATTCTCAAGCAAGGTGTGCCCACTCGGTTTGGAGGAACAGAAGTAGCTAGATGTGTTTTTGGAAGACAAGCTGAAGTCAGGGAAGATCTGACCATCCAAGTCTCCTATTGCATAACCATTCTTCTTTATCAAAAAGAAAGATGGCAGCTTGAAGCCAGTCTAGGGCTACTGAAGGCTGAATACAATGACAATCAAGAACTGCTATCCACTGCCACTGACTTCTGAAATGATCCACAAACTACATTGTGCATCCATCTTCACTAAGCTGGACATTAGACCATCCTCCTCTTCTTCTCCTTCTGTGCCTCCTCTGCCAGCTTCTGTGAGCATGTCCTAGCTACATGTCTTTCCTCCTCCTCTCCATATATCTGAGTCATGAATATACAGTCTCCCTCCTCTAGTTCTTCCTCCTCCTCTCCATATATCTGAGTCATGAATATACAGTCTCCCTCCTCTAGTTCCTCCTCCTCTTCTCCTGCATTATCCTCTTCTACACCTGCTCTTGACATTCCACATTCCAAGGAACATTAGTCAAATGTCATCTCTCCTATCTTCCAGTTGATACTTGGGTTATGCTTCTAAAGAGAGTTGAAGCCAACAATGAGGTCTGTCTTGACAGTATTGGTGACTGCAAAAGGGAAGACCTTCAAGTGATTCTTTATCCTGACTCTGAGGGTTACTGTATAGGTTATTGGTCCTCCTTCATTGTGGGTTCCATCCATATTGTAGATAGGTAGTGGTCTTGGGAGTCTTTCCATTGGCAAACACTTTGATTTTGCAAAGCCTTGATTGATATAGAACCCTGTTGCCCCATAGTCTAGGAGTGCTTCAATTAGGGAACAGCATGGGTCACCCACAGGTCAAATGTGGGTGACCCACACCTTACCCATGGGAAACCTGAACCTGTCAACCCATGGGTTTTTTCCCATGGGTCGACGTGTGTCGGGTTCATTCCACACCCGTACATGCTGACGCAAATGTGCCATACACAGATGTAACGTATGTGCATGCAACGTACATGCATGTGACCTATGTGCATGCGATGTATGTGCATGCGACATACATGCATATGATGTACGACATGAACATGCTGTATATGCACATGACATATGACACAAACGTGCCCTACACGCATGTGACGTGCTACACAAACGCATGCATGTCATACACATACGTGTACGGTGTGTTGGTATCGGCATGTGCACGTATGGCGTGTTGGTATCAGTGAGTGCACATATGGCATGTTAGTATCAGTGAGTGCACATATGGTGCATTGGTATCGGCATGTGTGCATACAGTATATTGGTATCAGCACATGCATATGGCACATTGGTGTCGGGGCATTGGTATCAGCGCATGCGTATACAGCAGGTTGGTATCGGCGAGTACATGTACGGCGGGTTGGGCTGGGTCATGGGTGCTCTCAGCTTGACCCACACCCAAACCCAGGGGCACCTGACCCGGTGACCCATGCAGGTTAGCCTAACTGGTGCTATTCCCTAGCTTCATTTGTCAATGGGGATACAATAATGTCTGAGTCAATGAAGGAAATGAACACAAAGCAGCCTTCATCACCAACCAAGGCCTCTTTGAACCACTGGTCATGTTCTTTAGATTGACTAACTCTCCTACAACATTCCAGATGATGATGAATGACATCTTCCATGAATTGATCAATGAAGGAGGTGTTAGGACCTATATAGATGACATCATAATCTACTCGACAGACTTAGCAGAATACAGAAGGACTGTCAAGCATGTCTTGGCCCTGCTACAAGATCTCAAACCAGAGAAATGCAAGTTTGAGAGGGAGAAGGTGGAATATCTAGGATTGGTAGTGAGCAAAGGGAAGGTGGAGAAGGACCCAGTGAAGGTAGAAGGATTGAACAGGTGGCCAGTTCCCAGGATGAACAATGAATTGCAGCAATTCTTGGGTTTTGTCAATTTTTATCATCACTTCATCTAAGGCCTTGCAAGTATTGCCAAACTACTACATGAACTATCAGGGAACAAGCCATGGAACTGGGGACCAGGCTAGGTTGTTGCTCAAATTGGCAGACTATGATTTTATCCTGAAGCATCAACCAGGTCAACTCAACAAAAAGGCTGACCTTATCTCAAGAGGGGAAGACCATAAACAGGGAGTAGAAGGAGACAACACAGGAGTAACAGTGTTTAAGCAAGGGTTCTTCTGAGCAATAAGGGGAGAGCTCAGAGGAGAGGAGGAAGACCTGATGAAAAGAATCAGAAAGGCAAAGTACATAGAGAGCAAAGTCAGAGAGAGGGTAGAGATCAGAGGGAGGGTAGAGAGCAGAGAGAAGGATTTGAAGGAAGAAGAAGGGATCATAGCATGGGAAGGAAGGATATACATACCAAAGAGCAGGAAGCTTTTGGAGGAAATCATTCATCTACACCATGACACACCCACTGTGGGACACCCTGAGAGGTTCAAGACAACAGAGCTCATCCTCAGGAACTACTGGTGGCCAAGGATACATAGAGATGTGAGAATGTATATGGATGGGTGCAGTAGGTGTTAACAAACAAAGATGTTCCTAGTAAAACCAAGGGGGACTCTAGCTCCAAATGTGGAACTGGGAGCCAGTCCAGTTAACTGCAAAGTGTACCCCATGTCCCCATTAGAACAAACCAAGCTAGATGCCTTCATTCAGGAGAACCTTTGGACTGGGTGTATCTGACCTTCCAAATCTCCAATGGCATCCCCGGTCTTCTTCATCAAAAAGAAGGAGGGATCCCTCCAGCTCATCCAGGATGTGGGTGGGCCAAACCTATTCTATTCCCTATGCACATCCTAACAGCCCCATAAGTGAGAATGTTGGGAGTTGCACAGTATGAATATGGGGTGTGCCCAGCACACACCAAAGTCCTTCCTGGATACCAGGGAACTGCATGTCAATGTGCGGGTGGTGGGGAAGGAAAGAGAGATGTGAGTGTTGACTGAGTCATATGACCAGGCAATTAGAGATTTTCAAAATTTGCATTGTGTGAAAGGCTTATATAAATACTGACAAATAGCTGACCAAATATGCCCACATGTGCACCAATTGAACTTCATACTATAGATAGACATATCTATTTACACCAGTTTGCAGTATGTAAGGCATATATGAAAATTCACATCCATTCACACAGACAATAAGAGAACTGCAATTACTCAGTCAAATTGTAGCCATTCTGTCTGAAATTAAAATATAACCTCTTCAACCTAATATGAAGTCTAGGGCAAGGTAAAATCTATGTAAAATTGTCACAATAATATTTTTTTTCAGGCAGTTGGCCCTGATTAACCCTAGCTGCAGAACAGCCGTAGCAACACCAAATTGATTCAATCTTGTTAGATATTTTGCAGTAATATCATACACATGTAGACAGAGGGCAAAAACCACTTTTACAATATCAAAGTCCATTAGAATATTTTATATAGTATACTACATAGTGATTGGCATAGGTATTGGAAACCCACATGGGTAATGGGTAGGGGTAGCACAGGTATTGGTCAGGGTCAGGATTGGCCAACCCAGCACAAATCCATACCTTCCAGGTGGGTTGAGGTGGGTTGAGGTGGGTTCAGGTGAGTTTCTTGCCCTTTTGGGATGACAGAAGCAAAAAATCAGAAGTAGCTTAACTATACCACCCAAGCAGAAGCAAATTTATATACAAATAGTGAAAGAAATTTTTCTTCATTAACAAAAAGTCCTTTCTCTTCATTGAAGTACCTAAAATGTGTTGGAGTGTGGGGCAGACCAGGACCAGGACCTAAGACAGTAACTGACAGACTACGGGAATAGCAGGGGTCACCCTTGAAAGGCAAACAATTGCTTTCTATGAATCCATTGTATCAACCCAAAGTTCTGCAATCCCGAACCTCCATGATTCTAAGACCCAGGTTCTGCTCCTTTGATAATAACGTGCAGGATCATCATGTACCTCACTCCCTTGTTCTTTGTTCTCTATTAGCCCCTTGTACTCTTCTCTCCCCCTTGTCTTTACTTGGCAAAGTTAGTACAAGGATTAGTTACATGTATATAAACCACCAGTCGACTGGACTATTTGCCAGTACAAATATTGACTTAATTCTGCATCATAGTTTCCGATTCAGTTCCAGTAAACTTTCTAAATTTCTGAAATTAGGGAGGACAATCGATAGGGAATAGCACAGGTTAGGCTAACCTGCACGGGTCACCGGGTTAGGCTAACCCACATGGGTCACCGGGTTAGGCTAACCCGCACGGGTCACCAGGTTAGGCTAACCCGCATGGGTCACCGGGTCAGGTGCCCCTGGGTTTGGGTGTGGGTCAAGCCAAGAGCACCCGTGACCTGGCCCAACCCGCCCCCTCAACTATGTACATGTGCGCATGCATGTGTATGACACAACCGCACCATATGCACACACGTATGACATGCATGCGCGAGACCAATATGCCGTACGCACATGTGCCGATACCAACACGCCAATACCAATGCGCCAATACCAACGCGCCGATGCCAACGTGCCATCCGCGCAAATGCCGATACCAATGTGCCGATGCCAACGTGCCGTCCGTGCACAGGCCGATACCAACACACCGTACATGCATGCATGCATGTATGGCACGTTCATGTCGTATGTCGTGTGCGCATACAGCGTGTTCATGTCGTACGTCACATGTGCATATGGCACGTTCATGTCACATGTCGCATGTGCATACAGCATGTTCATGTCGCACATTGGATGTGCATACGGCGTGTTCGTGTCGTACGTCACGTGTGCATATGGCATGCACCTGACACCCGTCGACCCATGGGAAAAAACCCATGGGTTGACGGGTTCGGGTTTCCCATGGGTTAGGTACGGGTCACCTACATTTGACCCATGGGCGACCCATGCCATTCCCTAATGATCGAGGAGGGTGCAACACATAAGTTGAAGCCAAGTACCTGTGACCTGAAACAACTTGAATGACTAGTCATATAACCTAATACCACAAACAGTCCTAAGCCCCTGGTGCTTCCCTTCTTTCCACCTTTTCTGCTTCTATCTGTGAACTGTAACCTCTAGTCCCCCCGCCTCCAAGGTACCAAACCCCCTCTTGGAAACCATTTGGAAGCCTCCAGAAACCCTTCCAGAAGTATCTAGCTAAGCACCTGACATGCAGATTTAACAATGCATGTGCATACAACACACACGTGCCACATACACATACAACATGCACACACCACACATGCATGCGTCACATGTGCATACAATACACACATGCTGCCATGCACATATGACACACATGCCAACACCAACAAGCTGTATGTGCATGTGTACAACACATTTGTGTCAGCATGTGCATGTTTAGCATGTTTGCACATGCGCATATAACATGTCCATGTTGGTGCATGCATATACAGTATGCTCATGTTGGTACGTGCATGTACTACATGTTCGTGTTAGCATATGCATATACAGCACATTTGCATGGGAATGAATGTGATGTACAACATGAATGTGCTACAGGTGTGTGGGTGCGGCATGCACCCAACACCTGTTGACCTATGGGAAAAAACCCATGGGTTAACAGGTTTGGGTTTCTCATAGGTTGAGTGCAGGTCACCCACAGGTCAAAACTAGGTTTATGCCTTCTTGCTCTCCCATCTTTTATCTAAAGTCCTGTACTTGGGCCAACACTCTTGGCACTCTCCCAAGTATCTCATCTGTTCCAGATCAGTGGCATACTATTATGGCCCATGCCACCAAATAAACCCACATTAAACCCCACAACCACCTGTACCATCTCTGGGACCTTTCCGATTGCTCAAAGTCTGAATAACCAATTTCCAATATCCCGATGCATCATTCCAAGGTTCCACATTTCCGAACCTCTAAAGATTCCGAAGCCAAGGCTCTGCTCCTTTGATAGACAATGTGCAGGATCATTGCATACCTCACTCCTTTGTTCTTCATTTTATATTGCCCCTTGTACTCTCTTCTCCCCCTTGTCTTTACTCGGCAAAAGATAGTACAAGACTAGATACATGTATATAAGTCACCAGTTGACTGGACTATTCACCAGTATGAATATCGACTTAATTCTGCATCATAGTTTCCAATTAAGTTCCGGTAAACTTTCCGACTTTCCGAAATTAGGGACAGACAATCGAGGAGGGTGCAACACATAAGTTAAAGCCAAGTCCCTGTGACCTCAAACCCCTCGTACTTCCCTATACTATGAACAGTTCCAAGACCCCTGGCACTTCCCATCTTTCTGTCCCCATTCCGATTCTGATCCCAAACCTGCGACCTTCAGTCCCTCCATCCCCAGAGTACAACTCCCCTTTGGAAACCATTTGGAACCCTCTGCAAGTCCTTCTGGATGCCTCTAGCTAAGCACCAACATGTGGATTTAACAGTATAAGTGTACTCACACTCCTGATTGTCATAAAAGCATGAGACCTATTACGGGTTTGCAAGCCATGCAGACAATCACCCAGGCGTCTGCCCACTGTGCATCCGTCCCCTGAGCACTGTCTGCCCCTGGACCAAGTTTCCAGATGCCTCAGACCCCAGCACACCCCCCGGAGCCCTCTTCCGACTCTGGATTCTTGGACACAGATTAACACCTGCATTCAAATTTGACCAACCTGTTCCTTGTGAACCACCCCCTGGCGACTCAACAATTGCCACCCTCAGAGATGCAATACAGTTCAGGACCATCTATAGCAGTACCATCAGACTCATCGGCACCCCCTCTGTTTGCATCTCTCCCTTATGTACCACCACCCTTCACACCTCTGCCCGTAGCACCACCGCCTGTAGCACCACCATTCTTTGCACCACCTGTCATACCTCTGCTTGCTGCACCACTAGGGAATGGCACGGGTCACCCACAGGCCAAATGTGGGTGACCCGCACCCGACCAATGGGAAACCCGAACCCATCAACCCATGGGTTTTTTCCCATGGGTCGATGGGTCTCGGGTGCATGCTGCACCCACACGCAATACGTCGCATACATGGCAGCACATACGTGGTGGCACGTACATTGTGTTCGTCATGGTGCATGCACATACGTCGCATACATCATGTACGTGGCGGCGCGTGTATGTACGGGGATTGCATACATCGCATTTGTTGTGGTGCATGTGCGTACAGGCATTGCATACATTGCGTACGTTGCGTATGTGGCGGCGTGTGCATATAACGGGGGTTGGGTACATCATGGCACGTGTGCGTATGTCGTGTACATTGCGTTCATGGTGTCGCATTGACAGTAAAGCGACCGATCTCAACCATGTTCCAAATCAGACTCCAATGGCGCTCATCCCATATCACCTTCACTGTCGCCACATCACACAGCCAACCATTCTATTTAGTACACCGACCTTCAGACTCCCAATTAGTCATCATGTCTTCTTCAGAGCTCATTCCCATGCAATGCTACAACACCCAGGATACATGCATCCAGGCAGAACCATTAACATATCATTATCTTCGCGTACCCCCACCAGCATATTTCTCACTCAGAAGATGATCCCATCCAATCTACACTCAGTCATATGCGATAGGAGATGCAGTCTATTTCCCAGAAAGTCAATAACCATACATATTTCTTGGAATGATGTCTAGACCAGCATATCATGATAGGAGTAGAGTGGAATATGAGGCAGAGTTCAGGACACCATCCTATCCTGATTACCCCCCCCACTCCATTCGACTCTCTCTTAAATACAAAATGAGAGTGCACGACCGTATACCCATTAGTCCTCCTACTCCCAGACCTCTATCCTTGGATTGGATACTGGAGAAATTGCAGAAGATATGTTGCCTGTGACCTGGAAATACTCCGAGATGACTCAGTCCCCTGACTCATCCTAAGGCCCCTCAGGAGTAGTAGACAAGGTTGTTAGACGTTTATTGGTGGACTTCCTTATTGTTTCTTTTATATGTTTCCCCTTTTCTTGGCATGACTCAGACCTGTTTCCTATCCTGTTAGTCTTTTCTCGTTATTATTCATCATCCTTACCTTTTTGGTTAGTCTCCCCCTATCATAGCCCCTAGCCCCTATTCGCATAGCCTAGATGCTGTATCATTTCTCCAGAGTTTCTCCATAGTTTCCTCTTTTGTATACTTTGTTCTCGTGCTTTGTCATTCAACTGACATAGCCAACCTCTCGCATCGTTTCGCATTGTTGCTTGGTTTTTGTATATAAAGGCCTCTGGCTCACCTGTGTAATAACAAGTTCAAGTTCACAAGTTAAAGCCCCAAGTCCAGTCTACAAGTCCAAGTCAAGGCTAGTCTAGAAACGTCTAGACTATTGTATTCAAGTCCCAAAGTCAAAGTCCAAGTCTTAGTCAGCATGATGCATTCGTGTCTCATCAAGGTCACGCCCCTGTCACATCACACCATATTTCGTTCACATTCTATTTTCATTCATACATTGCCGAGTCACAGAACCTATTCCAGCTGTGCCGAACGACTGCGCTAGATCCTGCGAGAGAAAAGGACCGGTGCACGCAGGCTTTTAGGTATTAATTACGTAGAGCACCTCTACAGGGGGCGCATACGGCACATTCGTGGTGTCGTGTGCACGTACAGCACGTTCGTCATGTTCGGGGCATCGTGTTCGTGTCGGCACATGCACGTACGTGTTCATCGTGTTTGTGTTGGAGTTGATGCCCCGGGTTGGGCCCGGGTCACAGGTGCTTGCAGCTTGACCCACACCCACACCCAAGGACACCCGACCCAGTGACCCATGCGGGTTGGCCTGACCCGTGCATTTCCCTATGCACCACCCCCCGTTGCCCAACCCCATGTCGCACCACCTGCTGCAGCACTGCTGCCCCCTGCACACCCAGGAGGGTGTTAGGGATTAGGGGATAATCCCTTGAAGTCTGGGCAGTTCTTCATTGGCTCTATATGTAGGAATCCAAACCTCTCCTCCAAGGAATAATTCAACATAAATCAGTCTCATTTGGACTACCAAAAAAATATCATGATATTTTGGCTGGCTATCTAAGAGTGAATTACATCCAAGTAATTAACTCTTAAATCTCCAAGCTCTTCAAGGCCAAGGAAAACCTCTAAAAAACAGATATATTTTTCGTTTATTTCTATTTCAGACCCACAAGGACCTACAGCCAGGTGCCAAGCACTTAAACATTGAAAATGGTGCCAAACTGCTGGTTCAAGCTCTCAAGACTCAATTGTACAACAAATTCCTGGGTTTACATAATAACTATTACATTTAAGGTCAGCCCAGAAGCACGACTCATATACTATTAATATTTCGTGACTTGACCAGCTATGAGACTACCAGTCGTGGGAATATGACTCATTAGTAACTCGTATTGTGACTCATAGGGTGACTCATAACTGCCACAGGCTTCTAGGACTTTCCATTCCTTTCCACACCCTTCCACTAATTTCAGGAAAGTCTTTCCTTATTGGGGAGTTACATAATCAGCTTAGAATTAGTATATATAGAGACTAGTTCTGTAATGTAAAGGCAATCAATCTTACATTCACCCAAAGTCCATCGGATTATCTTGTACAGCTGTTATAGCCCATACCTCCAACAACCCCCACAACCACACCTCCTTATTCCGAGACCTTTCCGACCGGAAGGACGAAGGACCGTTTTCTGTAATCTCCGTTCCCGACAAGTCCAACCCAGAGTCCACTTTCCGCTTCCGATCCCGTCGCGACCGAGACACCACCTCCAAGTCCGTCCCCGACCGAGACTCAATACTTTGATAACCGATGCGCAGGATTATAGCGTACCTCGCTCCCTTGTTCTCTCCTTTATATTGACCCCCTTGTACTTCCTTTTCCCTTGTTTTATTACCGGCAAAGATAGTACAAAGACAGTCGCATGTATATAGTCTCCCAGTCGACTAGACTGTTCGCCAGTACGAATATCATCTTAGTCCACCCAGTTCCGACTCACTCCGGTGAACTTCCCTTTCCCCTCCGAAATTAGGGACAGACGATCGAGGAGGGCGCAACACATAAGTTGAAGCCAAGTCCCTTCGACCTCGAACATCTCAGCGACCGGATTGAACATTCCGCGACCTACCCTAAGTTTCCGGCGCCTCCGTCTCCGTCCGTAGCCCGTCCGACCCCGGTCTCGGTCTTTGGCCCCGTTACGGACCTTCGCACTAACCCGGAAAACCCCCTCGGAAGTACTAGCTAAGCACCTGACATGTGGACTTAACAACAGCAAGCACTCTAGGTATGTTGGTCCAAAGACCAGTGCCAAATCAACAGGTCTGAAGACTTGTTGACAGAGGTTTATTCTGAAGAGTAAATCTCAAACCCTTCTACCGAAGTAGAAGGTTTCTTGGTTAAAAACACGAAGGTATGCAAAAAATTGTAAAAGAACTAAATCAGATTTATAGAACATCCGTGGAAATAATCCTAGGCAAGGGTAGAATAATAGTTTACACTCATAAACTATTCTTCCTACATGTAATTGACAAGTTACCTACCAAGGCCCCCTCTAAACAATTCTTTTTGGACATTAACCTGGACAGGCATTAACTTGCTGTCGTCTTGTCAGAGAACTTGACCAGGCTTTTATCACACCAAAGTTTTGTCACACTTCTCGGGTTACCTCTTTAATGGCTCCAAAACAGAGGGACCCCCACCTTAGGACCCAACGTTGTGCCTGATCTCACTCAGGCCCTCGTTATGCTGGCAAGCAACCTAGCCAGCCCCAGAAGATCAGCCCCCTGTGCCGCCAAGGTCTGGGATCTGGATACCTTTGACAGATCTGATTCAAAGAAACTACAAGCCTTCTTAGTGCAATGTAGTCCGAACTTCCATGACTGCCCTGACACTTTCAACACCGACAGCGCCAAGGTAACCTACATACTGTCGTACCTGACCAGTACCGCCCTGGACTGGTTTGAACCAGCCCTCTCTGCCCCCGATGAGCGAGACTGGCTCCATGACTATGAGGAGTTTGTGAATGAACTCAAAACCAACTTCAGCCCCCACGACCCAGAGGGGGGGGCCAAAGCAGACCTAGAGAACCCCCGCATGCACAACAACCAGTGCATCACAAAATATGTAGTTGAATTCAATCGACTAGCCACCTGTGTCCACTGGGGCGATGCTGCACTTCATCACCAGTTCTACAACAGACTCCCCGGCAGGATCAAGGATGAGATCTCTAGAGTAGGGAAGCCCCACTCCCTGCTCCAACTCTGCCTCCTTTCCCAATCCATTGACACCTGCTATTGGGAGCAATGATCAGAAATCACCAGAGAGCCCCCCTCCACCCGGAACTTCGACTGCCCCTATGACAGAGGGAGGATCCCCATTACCACGTATTCGGCCCCTAACATGGGCAATAAGATGGCCAATGTAGGCCAACCCACGACCCCATCCAGTGGTAGCAGGACTACCATGGATCTTTTGTCCAAAATCGGAAAAGACAGAAAACTTACACTGCAAGAATGGTAATGCCACTTTGAACAAAACCTCTGCCTCTTCTGTAGCAGATCGGGCCACTCAGTCAAGGAATGCCCAAGATCCACCACCACAGTCACTAAAGGACGAGCAGCCTCTGTGATGGAAGAGGTTGAAGAAGAGTCTGAGACATTGGATGCTTTGGAAACCGAGGAATAAGAAGCTAGGCTCCCGACTCTGGCACCAGTTATTCATGTTGAACACCAACTGTGCTAAAGGACGTAAAACAAAACAACACATCCAACCTTTTCAGGAATATGACCCCCCATGACAAATTGTCAAAAAGATTTTGACCTGTTTCTGTAGACACACTCCAACTCCAACCCTCCAAGCTCTGACCCTGTTATAGCCCATACCCTCAACAAACCCACACTAACCCCCACAACCACCCGCTTCCGAGACCTTCCAACCGAAAAGGACGAAAGACCTTTTCCGTGGATCCCGTCCCCGTCACGCCCGTCCGAGACACTGCGACCGAGACACCGTTCCCGAGTCCGCTCCCGACCGAGGACTCAATACGTTGATAACCGACGTGCAAGACTATCGCGTACCTCACTCCCTTGTTCTCTTTTTATATTAACCCCTTGTACTACCTTTCTCCTTATTTTATGACCGGCTAAAGGATAGTACAAAGAGCGTTACATGTATATAGTCTCACAGTCGACTGGACTGTTTGCTAGTACGAATATCGAATTAGTTCCCCCCCCAGTTTCCAATTCATTTCCGGCAAACTCCGCCTCCCTTCCGAAATTAGGGACAGACGATTGAGGAGGGCGCAACACATAAGTTGAAGCCAAGTCCCTTCGACCTCGAACACCTCAGTGACCGGATTGAACCATTCCGTGACCTACCCTAAACTTCCGGCGCCTCCGTCTCCGTCCGTAGTCCGTCCGACCCCGGTCTCGGTCCTCGGCCCCGTTACAGACCTTCGCACTAACTCGGAAAACCCCTTCGGAAGTACTAGCTGAGCGCCTGACACGCGGACTTAACAGACCCTCTGAATCCGACCCTCCAAACCCCGTCAGAATTATAGTTGCAAGGACCGTACGCTCACCCACTATGATCCATTGATCGACAGGGCATTGAGTACTACTTGTTTAAGATTATCCTAACTGATTCTGGCAATATGGAGCCAGCCGTCTTCACTCACTGCTCAATCTGACCCTCCGAAAAACTCTGCTCAGGAAGAACCCTGAACACTGCAGAATCCCATACCATCCCTTAGACAAAACAGTACCATGTGTAGATTCTCTTAGACTAGAACTCTTCTTGTTAGAATGTGAATATGAACTGAACTATTAACACGATTCAACTGAGACTCAAATTGCAGGACATCCCTCGAATCCTGACAACACCACTGCTGTCTAAGCCACAAACTGGTGAACAAACACCATGAACACCACGATCAGCACGACTACCATGAATGCCATGCAAACCATGACCCCACCCTCACAGAACCATTAATTCCAAATCAATGTATACACATCATCAGTCTTTGCCGTAAAACAAGGCATGCGCCAGGTCAGGATCAGAAGGATCCAACTGGTAGAAATAATCCATCACCTTTTTGCCCCCCCATCGCTCGACTCTGACACTGGGACCACCACTCCAGGAACCAGCCCTGCCATCAACACCACAGCCTCTGGAGCCACCGCTTCAGGAAATGACCCCATCGCCAGGGCCACAGCCCCTGGAACCACATCTTCAGTAGGTCGCCCCATTACAGGTGCCGAGTCCTCCACATTACACCAAGACCACCTGCTCGATAGCCTGCTCTGGGTATCACATCTCCCACACCATGCTCCAAACCTGCTCCCCTGGAAGTCCTTTTCCTTTTGAAAGCAGTCTTCCCCACACCACATGCCGGAATCAACCGACTTGCCACCACCTGACAACTTCAGGTGGGACCACTGTGCCCCCACACACTTGTCGGACGATGCCACTTGATGGCATTCTCCATCTCAGCAGCATCTGCTATCCTGTTTAGGGCAACGCCAAGGGTGAAAATGCTGTCCCTGATTTCCCTTAGGATGTCATCATTCGCGTTGCCCCCACCCTTTGGAAGGGGAGGGACCAGTAAGTTGACCTTTATTTTCTTGGAAGAGGGCACCTTGGGGACCTCTGTCTCCTCCTGCCTCCTCTTTCTCATGGTTGCCCCCTTAACGACTGACACCCCACCGACCATGAACTTCACCCAGCTCTTCCGACAGGGAACACAGGTTTTGGCCGACATGGTCCATGTACAAGGATCTCCACATTTGCAACACCTATCACAAGGTTCCAACCTCAACATAGGAGGAATCCCCGGACTGGTGATCCGGTAAATGTCAGGCCAATGTTCAATCAACGACTGCCAAGTAGATTCGAAGGGTCCGAGACCCACCTCCTTTTTGGCCACCAGCGCATCCCGAGCAACCTGATTCTCAAAGGCCTTTTGTGCCCCTGAAATTTGGGCATCCTTCTCAAGACACCTCTGACACTTCCTCTCCACATCCCGAGCAATGATGCTTACCCCAACTGCAGGCATAAGATAGATGTCCTCCTCACCCCCTGGGTTGCCCCCAGAGGATAAGTAGGAGACTTTGTATCTGAAGGGTCACCATTATCTGAAGATTCCTCAGGATTGGTCTCCTGATGTGGAACACCCCCGTCTTCAGATCCCGATAGCCCAGCAAAACCCCCTCAGGAGGGTAAATCCTCTGGTTCCTCGTCCGCCTGACTGGCTAAAAGGGCAGACTCTAGAGCCTGGGCATCGTGCTTCACGGCTCGATCCTTCCCCTCCCCCCTCCTCCTCCGATCTGCCCCCTTTGTTTTTTCCCCTGGCCTTCAGACTTCGACCCTCTGACCCTTTCTGATATCCCGAGGAACCTCCAATTTCCATGCCCCCTCCTCCCTCATCAAGTGAATCTGCTTTGCACATTGGGCCTTGAAAGCACGCACCTGCTCCAAAACCTCCACTTTGATATCCTGTTCGAATCTTGACATGGGTGGGGCAGGAAAGGAACTCAGGGAGAAGAGAAAAGCCTCCTTATATATGCATCAGACGGGCACTCGGAAAAAACACCTATTATGTCCCAATACACCTAAAAATAGTCCCATGCTCTTCTCCGCTCAATTCACAGCAAGATTAAGCTTAGGACCTCAAGGGCTCGGTCCTAGTAGAGGGATACTGTTATGGCCCATGCTGCCAAATAAACCCACATCAAACCCCACAACCACCTGCACCATCTCCGGGACCTTTCTGATCACTCAAAGTCTGAATAACTGATTTCCAATATCCCGATGCATCATTCCAAGGTTCCACATTTCCAAACCTCCGAAGATTCCAAAGCCAAGGTTCCACTCCTTTGATAGACGACGTGCAGGATCATTGCGTACCTCACTCCTTTATTATTCATTTTATATTGCCCCTTGTACTCTCTTCCCCCCCTTGTCTTTACTCGGCAACAGATAGTACAAGACTAGATACATGTATATAAGTCACCAGTTGACTGGACTATTCACCAGTATGAATATCGACTTAATTCCATATCGTAGTTTCTGATTAAGTTCTGGTAAACTTTCCAACTTTCCAAAATTAGGGACAGATGATTGAGGAGGGCGCAACACATGAGCTTAAGCCAAGTCCCTGCAACCTTAAATCCCCCATACTGCCCTATACCATGAACAGTTCCAAGACCCCCAGTGCTTCCCGTCTTTCTGTCCCCATTCCGGTTCCAATCCCAAACCTGCAATCTTTAGTCCCTCCATCCCCAGAGTACAAACCCCCCTTCGGAAACCATTCGGAACCCTCTAGAAGTCCTTCCGGAAGCCTCTAGCTAAGCGCCGACATACGGATTTAACACACACATAGAAAGTAGGCTGCAATGCATGAGTATGTTAAAGCCAAGCCACTCCAACTGGCTTGCAGGACTTAGCCATTTCTGTAAAGGTAACCCTTTGGCAACCTCTGGATGCATCTCAGAGGGGAGCTAAGTAGGGGAAATCCAAAGAGGTTTATATATATAATTATCTAGTTTACATGTGAGGCTCTTACCTAAGCAGAGGAAATCCAAAGAGGAAAGTCTAAGGATTCTACTACTAGGGAGCCTTTTTTATATACCTTTTATGTAGATGGTCTGTGTGCCAGCTTACAAATCTCTGTCACCTATTCCAGGGCCTAGTTACCCAGGCTAATTTTATTCTGGTCTTCTGCTTAGTGGTCCCTCAGACTCTGGTCTCTCATCCTCAGAGTTGGGCAAAGTCCAAGATAGGACCTTGGAATTGTTTCAGGCTTCAGAGAGGATTGTCCCCTGACAGTTGCCACATTGTGCATCATGTCTGAATGATCCTTTTTTTCTGGATGCATATGCTCCCTATGCAATGCTATGTAGACTTTGGTTGCACGCATTGTCAGTCAATTTTGGCCAGATTTAGGGATTTGTTGGGGACAGTAGAGAGCTTGGGTTGTATGCCAGTCTTGGTGTGCAATCAAATATTAATTTTATAATTTGTGATGGCACCCTCCCTTTGAAGGCTGATGATCTATTTTTTCTCAACACACATGCTCCCGCCCAAGTCCAAATGAGTACATATTTTTTTACAGTAGGGTAAGGATGTATCGCGATGATTTATGCTGGATGTTACTATGCAAACATGACAACATATTGTTGAAGCACAAAGTGAAAACTGTGTTGTTATGTAAGCTAAATTCAAACTCAGCTCAAAACATCAAAGGTGTAATACATAAGGTAGAAGACAAACAGTTTCTGCTATATCACGTGACTCAAGCGTGACATCCACCATTTTGCACAAGGATCTGGCAACATCAACAAAAAAATTATTCTAAAACCACAGATCAATAGCATAGAACTATATGTACATAGTGTTGGTTTTACTTTTTGAAAAAAATCACTATTGCAAATGTAGTATGACAAACTTTCAAACATCTTCCCAAAATTCATAATCACATTTTTTAAGCAGTCTGACACTGTCAAAAAAATTTTGGTCACAAAATTTTTGCACTGATGTAATCACCTATATAAGGAAATATTCCATATATAGAAGTTTATTCCCACTGGTAATAGTTTTTTTGCACTGACATAAGCACCCATATAAGGCAATATTCCATATATAGAAAGACATTCCCACAGATAAGGTAGATGACATATGGATTCCACTAAGGTCATGTGACTCAAGTGCCATATCCACTATTTTGCACAAGGATCTGGCCCCATTCCAGATACTATTCTAGCTGAGTTGGACACGGCTCATATTGTATAGTGGAGCATAATTATTTTTTTCAAAAAAATTGCCATCTATAGCAGAATACAATTTTTTTTCAAAAATTTTTTTGACAATGAAAATTTTTGTGCTGTGACTGTGACAACATCACGGTCATGTGATGTAGCAGAAACCGTTTGTCTTCTACCTTAAAACAAGTTATATCTGGCCAAATACCAGTCATGCACAAATGGAAACATAAAAGGGGACTTCGGTACATCTCAACACACCCCCTCAATAAAGTCTCCCTTCATTTTGAAAACTCCCAAGCCTGTCCGACACTTCTCATGTTTCATCTTAACAAGTCCCTTTGTCAGCACATCTGCAACCACCTCATCTATAGGTACAAATTGGAGCTTGAGCAATTTCTTCTCAATTTTCTCCCTGAGCCAATGGTACATCACATCAATGTGCTTCATTTGAGAGTGATGTTCAGGATTATTGGACACAGAAATTGCAGGATGGCTATCACAGTAAATGGTGAGTTGTGGGATATGATAGCCAAGCTCAGTGAGTAGCTATTTCAACCACATGGCCTCCCGTCCTGCAAAATTGGCTGCCATGTACTTAGCATCAGAGGAGGATGTGGCCACAGTTGGTTGTCCCTTGCTGCTCCAGCTTACTGCAGCTCCTCCAATGAAGAAGGCATAACTGGTTGTTGACCACCTTCTGTCCTCAACCCTAGTATAATTTGCATCACAGTGGGCCTGGAGCATTGGCTGGGGACTAGGGCTAGGAGGACCATAGTTAAATCCAAGATCTGCAGTGCCTTTGAGGTATTTGAGCATATGTTAGACCACCTTCCAATGGCCTAGACTAGGATTTGAGTTAAACTGGCCAAGTTCACCCACAGCAAGTGCAAGATCTGGTCTGGTCCCAACAGCAAGGTAATTCAGGCATCCAACTGCAGCAAGATATGGGATGTCCTTCATTGCCACTCTCTGATCTTCAGACTGTGGGAAGAGGTCTTGGGAGAGATGACAGCCTGGATCAAGAGGTGTGGCAACTTGTTTGCAATTCTCTGTATTGAGTTGCTTGAGAACATCCAAGATATACTTATGCTGGTTGATGTGAAGTGTCCTTTTGGGTCTGTCTCTGTAGACTTCAAGTCTAACAATGTACCATGCAGGTCCCATGTCTTTCATCTTAAAGTGTTTTGCAAGCTCGGCTTTGATTTTGTCAAGATGTATTTGACTGTTACAGGCCATGAGCTGGTCATCAACATAGACTGGGATGTAGACTTTGATAGTGTTTTGCTGGTAAATGTAGAGACAGGAATCAACCTTGGATCTGCTGAATTCTATCTGGTTGTCAAGTACACACACCGAGGACCGTCCACTTGGCAATGCCGACCGAGCAACCATTCTATATCCACGACCAAGTTCCCATGGCGCATTCAGACTTGGTACACTGGCCTCAGCTTGGTACATTTACCATCCACACTCCTCACCCTTTGTTCCGCCTCACCTCATGACTTTCTGCCCTTGTGTTATCCTCGGGCAGAGCCCTTATTTTATAATCGGGCACTTCCTATTGTTCTACCCTCAGCCACATTCCTATTATCCTATCCTTTATTGTTCTATGCCCATTTACATTCCTTCATTCTAATTTTACTCGTTGTGGACAATAACTGCATGCCCTGCATACCTTGTTGTTCTACATTCCTTATTCTACATGTCACTTCTTAACCTATATCAAGTAGGACATGCATGTACATATTCCTCATTCTGGGTATTGACTAAGCTTAGGCCCTTCTACCTTCTTCTCCTCTGTAAAGTCCTCGACTTGGGCTGGCATCATTAGCATCCTCCCAAGTATCTGTCTGTTGCAAAACCAGTGGCACATATGGCAAGTAGGGCACAACACATGAGTATGTTGAAACCAATGCCACTACTCTTGGCATGTAGGACTTGGCCATAGTCTGCCCGACCTTTTCAACAACACCCCTCGGCAGTACCAAAGTCTGTCAGTACCCGAAGCTTGACAGTATACCCAGAAACACACTACTTTCCATGCCTTACTTACGATTATGACCTCACAAAATAATAGCAGCAATACAAACATGTCAAAAAAAGAGAGCAGTAAACAATCCCAGCCAAATAGATCCGAGTACACCAAAAACCTCGGCAAGAATGGCAAGCTCCTCCCAATCGAACGACAGAGACGCATAATCAACAACCTGTGTTTTTTTTGTGGCGTAAAAAATCACAAAATTGCCAGGTGCCCCAAAGCAACCAAAACCCATGCAACTACTACCCCCGACCCTGTCCCCCAGGCAACTGGTACTACAGATGCTAAAGTTGAAAATACAGCATCAGCAACTGAGGACTAAGTTGCCATCTGACTGGCCTCTTGTTAGCGTCCGAGTTCACATCAGGTCCAAGCTGACGTAAGTCGGTCCGAGTCGTGTGTTCGGAGTCATAAGGACTTGGCTTCAACTTTAATGTTGCGCCCTCCTAGATCGTCAGTCCTTTATTTCGGAGGTTCGGAGGAGATAGGTTTTCGGAGTTCAAGAGTGAGTGGGAATACAAGTCGATATTCGAACTAAGGTATAGTACAGAAGTCTGGAGGTATTTATACATATGATCCTTATTGTAACTAATTAGGAATAGTCAAGAGAACAATAAGACAAATGGAAACGGAGTACAAGAAGGTCTACAACTGGTGTTACAATAAGACTATTGTTCAATGAGAAAGGAAAGTTGTCCGAGGTCCGAGGTGATCATTGTGGGTCGGACTCGGAGGTGATCAGGTGGGTTCGGACTATCTCGGACTTGGTTCGGAGGGAGATGCTTCGTAGGGCCCTATGTCGGATGTCCGAGGTGTCGGAGTTATATCATGGATATAACACCTCTGCACACACCGAGAGTTGCATCGACTCGGCAGATGCCAGTAGTGAGATCAATGCTGCTACATCTTCTTCTCCTTCTCATTTTTATTTTGTTTTGTCATCCGACTTGGGTACCAAACATTTTCGGCAAACCATCTTACATGCCTGATAGAATCAGCACTTGTTCACAACCACCCTTTTACTTCATTTCCATTTGAAATTTCTGATCCAGTACTGCAAAAAATTGGGTTATTACTGAACAAATGGACATGTCACTAGATCTTCCATCTGGACAAATTCAGTCCACCCATCCATCAGTCATGTCACTAGACCCGTCGGTCAGCAATACTCAGGCACAACTTGCTCACCCACTATAATCCATTGATTAACAGGGTATTGGGCAGTATTATAATCCATCAAGCCACTAACATTTTTAGGTGCATCACGATAGCCTAGGTCCAGGCGGCACTTGCCACTGTTCCAAAAGCCTCACCCAGGATCCTGTTCCGTTGCTGGAAGCTTTGCCAATAGCCCTAGTCAATGCAACTGCCTTGTGCATGCTTATATACCAGAATGGCTGGCAAGTTTTTGGCTGGGACCTCTCAGTCAGCATTGTCATTTGGCACATTTGGCCAAGGTCTCTTCCGTCTGTCCCCATCCGTTCCCATTCATTCACTCCATATATGAGCATCATATGCCTTTACGATCATCCTCCATTCTTCTCAGCTAAAGGCCGACACCCTTAGTAGATGGTGGGACGTTTACCTAAAAGGGGGAGGGGGGTGGCAACCAGCTAGAAACCTTTTCAAAACTGTGCAAACTCCCCTCCTGAAGACATCCTTCTCCTGCAAACCCCCTCCATTCTGTCCCCCCACTCCCTACCTCATCCTTTACTCCTCCATTTCCTCAAGTCTCACTCTCATTCCATCATGAATTCCTCTTCAATCTGCCACAGCTGAACCTACCGAACACCTCAGCACATTCAACTTGCTCTTCCTTCCTTTATTTCATTTCTTTTTACACTTTCAAAAAAAAAAAAAAAAACTTTATTAACTATTTCAAAGTCTCATCCTCATTGCCACCCATATCATCATTACCCCTCTCCTTCTGTTTGCCTTTATCTTCTCCAGACTTTTCCCCCTTATCATCCACTTCCTGACTACCTTTTAGCTTCTCTGAATCTCCCAAATCTAGGATAAGGAACAATGCCCTCTCCACCTGCTGGTTGCTCTTCTCCAACCGGTGGTTACTCCTGAGGAGCTCCTCCAAGAGCTCCACCATCCTCTGCCCAATCATTGGTTTGACCCGTGGAACCTCCACCACTGGGGTCCTCCTGCTTGGTTGTATGTTGCAGGCCCGCTTTGGCCTTTTCCTTGGTGGTTCCACCACCTCCTCTTCGTCCTCATCTCCCTCAGAAACCTCCTCGCTCTCTACCACTGACTCTTGGTTGGAATCTCAAATAATGGGGCAACTTTTGGCCCTGGACACCTGTGGCATGGATAAGTTACTCCACACCTTGCGCCCTTTACACATTCGACAAGCAGCCCCCAGTCCCGGGACACTGCACTCTTGCCCCCACCTCTTGCACTCCTTGCCAGGTGGATGGAGGATTGGAGCCCACTCATCAGTGGCCTCATTGTGCTAGTTACAAGAATCAGCAATAATAGACAATAGATAAAAAACCACTCACATGGGCCCCTGCCGGCCTCTCACTTTTTCCCTTTCCTTTTTCAGCCAGCTTGTTATAGCCCATGCCGCCAAACAAACCCACATTAAGCACCACAACCACCTGCACCATTTCTGGGACCCATCCGATCGCCCAAAGCCTGCATAACAGATTTCCGGAGGTCCGACATACATCCCGAGGTTCCGTGACCCCGAACCTCCGAAGACTCCGAAGTCAAGGTTCCATTACCTTGATAACCGACGTGTAGGACCATCGTGTACCTCACTTCCTTGTTCTCTCTTTTATATTGACCCCTTGTACTCCCATTCTCCTTGTTTTATGACCGGCAAAGATAGTACAAGGATAGTCACATGTATATAGCCTTCCAGTCGACTGGACTATTCGCCAGTACGAATATCAACCTAATTCTTCTTCGCACCTTCCATCCAAACTGACCTCCAGTTTCCAAACATTCAGGAAACGAGGACTTCCAGAAACCTCTCAGAATCATTGGAAATAACCTTAGAGGCACCTAGCTAAGCTCCTGACATGTGGATTTAACAGTATATTCGTACTCACACTCCTGATCGTCATTAAGCATGAGACCCATCACATGTTCACAAGCCATGCAGACAATCACTCAGGCATCTGCCCACCATGCATCCATCCCCCAAGAACTGCCCACCCCCGGACCAAGTTTCCAGATGCCTCAGACCCCAGCTCACCCCCCGGAGCCTTCCTCCAACTCCGGACTCTCGGATGCAGACCAACACCTGCATTTGAACTTGACCAACCCGTTCCTCGTGAACCACCCCCTGGCGATTCAACAATCACTGCCATCGGAGATGTGGTCCAGCTCAGGACCATCCACAGCAGCACCAACAGACTCGTCGGCGCCCCCCTACGCACCACCACCCGTTGCACCACCCACTGTACCCCCGTTCGCTGCACCACCCCTGTCATCCAACCCCATGTTGCACCACCCGCCGCAGCACTGCCACCTCCTGTACAACTGGGAGGGGCCCCCGCCTTAGGACCCAACATTGTGCCCGATCTCACTCAGGCCCTCGTCATGCTGGCAAGTAACTTAGCCAGCCCCAGAAGCTCAGCTCCCCGTGCTACCAAGGTTTGGGATCCGGATACCTTCGACAGATCCAATTCAAGAAAATTACAAGCCTTCCTAGTACAATGTAAACTGAACTTCCGTGACCTCCCTGATGCCTTCGACACCGAGAGCACCAAGGTAACCTACGTACTGTCGTACCTGACCGGTACCACCCTGGACTGGTTCAAACTAGCCCTCTCTGCCCCCAACAAGCCAGACTGGCTCCATGACTATGAGGAGTTCGTGAACGAACTCAAAACCAACTTCGGCCCCCATGACCCAGAAGGAGAAGCCGAAGCAGACCTCGAGACCCTCTGCATGCGCCATAATCAGCGCATCACAAAATATGTAGTCAAATTCAATTGACTAGCCACCCACGTCCACTGGGGTGACACCGCACTTCATCGCCAGTTCTACAACGGAATCCCCGGCAGAATCAAGGACAAGATCTCTAGAATAGGAAAACCCCATTCCTTGCTTCAACTACGTCTCCTGTCCCAATCCATAGATGCCCGCTACTGGGAGCGACGATTGGAAATTGCCAGAGAACCCCCCTCCACCTGGAACTTTGACTGCCCCTACAACAGAGGGAGGACCCCTGTGACCACATATTCGGCCCCTAACCCGGGCAATAAGACAGCCAATGTAGGCCAACCCATGACCCTGTCCAGTGGCAGCAGGACTACCATGGATCTTTCGTCAAGATTAGGGAAAGATGGAAAACTTACGCCACAAGAATGGCAACGCTGCTTTGAACAAAACCTCTGCCTCTTCTGTGGCAGATCGGGCCACCCAGCCAAGGAATGCCCAAGATCCACCACCACAGTCACCAAGGGGCGAGCAGCCTCCATGATGGAAGAGGTTGAAGAAGAGTCTGAGACGTCGGACACTTTGGAAACTGAGGAATAAGAAGTTAGGTCCCCGACTCTGGCACCAGTAGTTTGCGTTGAACACCTACTACACCTACGGACGTAAAACAAAACAATGCATCCAGCCTTTCAGGAATATGACCTCCCATGACCAATCGTCGAAAGAGATTTCGACCCCTAGGCAGAAACACTCCGACCATCCGAACTCCAAACCCAACCCTCCCGAACACCCGTGACTATCCATCGATAAGTTTTGACCGTGACCCTCTGAATATCTGTCAGATATTAGTTACCGGACACCACACGCTCACCCACCGCGATATCCAATGATCGATAGGGTATTGAGTACTACTTTGTTTAGCCCACATCCGAACTGATTCCTGGCAATATGGAGCCAGCAGTCTTTACTCAGCGCTCAATACAACCCTCCGAAAACTCCGCTCAGGAGAAACCCTAACCCTCGTGGAATTCCGTACCGTCCCTTAGACTAACTGTACCATGTAGATTCTTTCAACGAGACCCCTTTCTTGTTAGAGTATTAATATGAGCTAAAACTAATCAACAATTTCAACCAAGACTCGAGCCTTGCAGGACATTCCCCAAATCCCGACAACACTACCTCCGTCCAAGCGACAATCTGGTAGAATGAACGCTACAATCCCCACGACTAATGCGAACATCACACCATGACCCCAGAGCCGACCGAACGAGGAAAACATCCACCAGAAGGAGGAAATCAACTGGAGAATAACTATTCAATTGGAGAACACCGACAGCTCCCCTCCAGGAAACCACCTCAATGCCTTCCACGATCACACTCACAACCCAATAAAACACAAATCCATTTATTATTAACATGGAACACCCAGACCTTGGATGGAACCAACCTGACCAAACTCAAACTGTTCCAACTTGGACCAGCCCTGGAGGCTCCACCCCCTGAACCCCTTAGAACCACCCAACGGACCCCTTACATCGAACATCCACATTTCCATGACCGAGTCACTCAAAAGACTCGCCCAAGACTCCCCCAGTCTCCAAAGGACAAACACCGCCCGAGAACTGATCTTGGGGACCAACCCCCTGACTAACCAAGGACGACAATGTGTCAACAAGATTCCGAGCCAGAGTAACCTCCCCTGAATGCAGTTCCAACAACTCGATAATCTGCAGCAGGCAACTATCGAGTGCCACGAGGAGCTCATGGAAATAACTCGATGTCGCCTGAAAAGCATCCAGATGGGTCAGAAACGTGGAAATCCGATCGAAGGCTTCCAGACCATTTGCCCCCGCCACCAGGCCACTAGGGATAACACCCCGCGCCGACCGACCTAGAGGATGATCTCCAGACAGTAACAGATCTAGGAAACACCCCTGCACTATGGAGAAGTTAGAGGGAGGAGAAATTAAGCTGTTTGGACAAACCGAGGGAATCACAAATCATGACGGCATGAGCCCACAACGCCACCACATCAGCATCAATGCCTCGCAGGTGTCAAACTTCTTCCTCGAGACCCCCATCAGACTCCCCCGACAATGCTCTGGAGAGGAAAAAATGGGAAAGAATTCCGAAACTTCCCGAGGGTTGAGGATCCGCGTTCTCCATTGGGGAAAGGCCCCCCCAGTTCTGCGAACACCCCCTTTTTATAGACAAAACAAACCTTCAGCACTTATCGATCAAAACATCCCAGGGAACTATCAAAGAACTCCCACAGTAATGTCCGTCTTAATTACCGCCCCAATTAAGCTTAGGACCTCGAGGGCTCGCTCCTAGTGGAGGGATACTGTTATAGCCCATGCCGCCAAACAAACCCACATTAAGCACCACAACCACCTGCACTGTTTCCGGGACCCATCCGATCGCCCAAAGCCTGCATAACAGATTTCTGGAGGTCCAACATACATCCCAAGGTTCCACGACCCCGAACCTCCGAAGACTCTGAAGTCAAGGTTCTGTTACCTTGATAACCGATGCGCAGGACCATCACATACCTCACTTCCTTGTTCTCTCTTTTATATTGACCCCTTGTACTCCCTTTCTCCTTGTTTTATGACCGGCAAAGATAGTACAAGGATAGTCACATGTATATAGCCTTCCAGTCGACTGGACTATTCGCCAGTATGAATATTGACTTAATTTGCATCATAGTTTCTGATTAGTTTCCAGTAAACTTTCCGACTTCCCGACATTAGGGACAGGTGATCGAGGAGGGCACAACACATAAGTTGAAGCCAAGTCCCTGCGACCTTGAACCACTCGTACCACCCTATACCGTGAACAGTCCCAGCCTCCCGGCGTTCTCGACTTCTGTCTCCGACTCCGATTCCGATTCCAATCCGATCCCAGTCCTTACACCACCCTCAGAGTACGGACTTCCCTTTGGACCCTATCGGAAACCCCCCCTAGTCCTTCCAGAAGTCTCTAGCTAAGTGCCAACATGTGGATTTAACACAGCTCTAAACTGGGCCCCACTGTCACACTCCTACCCCTCTTGTGCGGAACCCTCAGGACTACCAAGGTCCCAGAATCCCCAATGACAGTGGCACCTCGAACCTTGGTCGTTGTGTCTAGTACCCTGCCACCCTGGGTGCACTCCTTTCCAACTGACTGGTTAGGATTTCCCACCCCAGCCGACTTCGCCGGCTTGGCAGTTGCGTTACAAGCCTCTGGACTCACCAGTGGGATGTCGGTCACCTGAGTAATTACAACAGCCCCCTTTGGGTCTTTAACAGTGTCCTTTGTGCTAGGAACAACCACTTGCTTCACGGCATCCTTCTCGGCCACCTTATCCACAGCCGCCTCCGCTTCCCTCCCTTCGGTCGCCTCTTGTATGGCCTCCTCGTCCCCCTTCCATTTTTCCTCAGCCCCCTCCTGTTTTTCTCCATCAGCCCCGGCCTTGGCCTCCTCTTTGGTAACCCATGCAGCTTCTGTCGCCTTGTGGTCATGCTGTCGCTGAACCCGCTTCATATCTATCTCAGCAAGCCATCTCTTGTCCGTGTCGGTGTCGTAGCCCATTTTTTCTTTCTTTTGTCGATTGAGTTATGCGGGTTTCTGACAAGGGAGGAAGAATATGTCTGGGAACTATACCCAAACCTTCGCATGACATCACGTTTAGGTGGCCAAAACTCCAATATTTAATCTCTGGCTACCAGCTTCATGGGTTCAGCTGCTAAGGGGGGATACTGTCAAGTACATGTACCGAGAACCGTCCACTCGGCAATGCCGACCGAGCAACCATTCTATATCTGCGACCAAGTGCCCATGCCACATTCAGACTTGGTACACCAGCCTCGGCTTGGTACATTCACCATCCACACTCCTCACCCTTCGTTCCACTACTTCCTGCCCTTGTGTTATCCTTGGATACAGCCCTTATTTTATAATTGGGCACTTCCTATTGTTCTACCCTCAGCCACATTCCTATTATCCTATCCTTTATTGTTCTATGCCCGTTTACATTCCTTCATTCTAATTTTACTCATTGTGGACAATAACTGCATGCCCTGCATACCTTATTGTTCCACATTCCTTATTCCACATGTCACTTCTTAACATATATAAAGTGGGACATGCATGTACATATTTCCTCATTCTGGGTATTGACTAGGCTTAGGCCCTTCTACCTTCTTCTCCTCTGTAAAGTCCTCGACTCGGGCTGGCTTCATCAGCATCCTCCTGAGTATTTGTCTGTTGCAAAACCAGTGGCACACACGGCAAGTAGGGCACAACACACAAGTACGTTGAAGCCAATGCCACTACTCTTGGCCTGCAGGACTTGGCCATAGTCTGCCCGACCTTTTCAACAACACCCCTCGGCAGTACCAAAGTCTGTCAGTACCCGAAGCTTGACAGTATACCCAGAAACACACTACTTCCCATGGATACGTGTTCGTCTATGAATTCTCACAGTGATTTTAGCTCACTCTCTGACAGGGAGTAGATCGGACCAAAGGGAGGGGAGGTTCCCTCGTCGAGTTCTATTCTTAAGTCATAGGGCCAATGTGGGGCCAGGGTGTTGCCTCGTTTTTTTACTAAAGACGTCCTTGAACTTGTGATATTTGCCTGGAACATTGGTTAGGTCTACGGGGCCATCTTTTTTTTTGTCCAGATCGGACAGCAGAAGCTGGAAGGTTTGGGTTCCTTCTATCTTGGAGATGAGGGCAAATGCTGCCACGTTGACCAGTGCAACTTTTGGTGCAACAGGCATTTTCTTCGGAGGGTCGGAAGGATGTCGTGTGGGGGCTATGGTTTCTGGTGGTTTCGGGGGGGTCAGATGGTGATGGAGTTTTAAATGATATGCTGCCCAATTCCCAGTCAATCAATGGATTGAAGCGGGTGAGCCAGTGGTGTCCTAGTACTACCAAGTAGCTTGAGTCTAACGGGGTTACGAAGAAAGTTACGGAGTGTTGTTCCCCTTGGGGAAACCGGATCGGGAGTTCGAAGGTTTTGCATATTGAAGAGTTCGAGGAGCCATCAAAAAGTCTCAGCAGGATTGGTGTTATATCGTGGTGCTTGAGGTTGTGTCTCAATACTAGTTCTGAATCGAGAAAGCAGTGTGTTGACCCTGAGTCAACGAGGGTCTTCAGGCTGTGGCCTGGCAGGGAGTCAGAGGTCAGATGAATGGTCCGTGAATTGGGGCTTGAGAGGGCGGATGCATTGAGCTTAAGCTCTGTTGGCGCATTGATGGTCATAAAGCCTCCCAAGGTCAGTTCTGGTTTTCCCTCGGATTTTTTTGTAGTGGTTCGTTCCATGGCAGCTGTGGAGGAGGGTTTGGGGCAATCTTTTGCTACGTGGCCTTCCTTCCCACAAAAGAAACAGAGGTTGTTTTCAAGACGGCGTTGTCATTCCTGCATGGTGAGTTTTCCGTCTGTGTCGAGTTTGGGTGATTGTTGCTTGTTCAGCATCTGACTGTTTCTGTGTTGCTCTCTGATTTCCATTCCCAGTCTCGGGCATTGATGGTTTACGATAGAACGCGGAGTTGTGTTAGGGAAGGAAGTTTTCTTACTCTAGATATCTCGTCCTTGATTCTTCCATGTAGCCCTTTGTAGTATTGGTGGTGGAGAGTCGAGTCGTCCCAGCGTGTGCGGGCAGCGAGGCGGTTGAATTCGACCATATAGTTTGTGATGCGTTGGTCGTCGTGCATGTGGAGTTTCTCGAGGTCAGTTTCGGCCTCCCCTTCCGGGTCGTGGGGGCCAAATTGTTTCTTAATTTGGAGACAAATTCATTGTGGTCGTGGAACCAGGAGGGTTCATCGTGATTGGTGAGGGCAGGCTTGAACCAGTCCAGGGCCGTCCTGGTCAGGTATGACAAAGTGTAGGTCACCTTAGAGCTGTCAGAACTAAAGTCATCAGGGCAATCTTGGAAGATTGGATTGCATTGTACTAGAAAGGCTTGTAGTTTCCTTGGGTCGGACCCATCAAATGGGTCCGGGCTCCAGATCTGCCTGGGAGGGGTCGCTTTCTTCGAGGTGGAGAGGCTGTTTGCTAGTAATGTGATTGCTCTGACTAGGTTTGTCGTGTTACTAGGGTGATCCAGGGGGTTCTGAGGTGTGGGGTTTTTGGATCTGATGGGTGGTGGGTGGTTCCGAGAGATGGGCATGCGACAGAGGAAGGGCCTAGTGGGGCTTCGTAGTAGTTGGACCTGAGTCTTGTTTCTCATGACGATCAGGAGTGTGAGTACGAATATACTGTTAAGATCGTATATCCGGCACTTAGCTAGTGTCCTACAATTACTTGAGGACTCCCGACGTCCTTCGGAATTCTGTGTTTCTGGGGTGTCGGATTATGGAGGTCTGTTCGGATGGAGGGATGGAAGGGTAAGGGTGCATGGGTCTTCTGACTGTTCGTGGTTTAGGTAGATCAACTAGTCGCTCAAGTGGTGCAAGGTTACAGGGACTGGCTTTAACTTATGTGTTGCACCCTCCTCAATTGTCTGTCCCTAATTTCGGAAAGTCAGAGAGTTACCGGAACTGAATCGGAACTATGACGCAGAACTCATTCGATATTCATACTGGCAAATAGTCCAGTCGACTAGTGGTTTATATATATGTGTGTCCTTGTACTATCTAAGGACAAGGGGGCGGGAAAAATACAAGGGTCTAAAACAAGGGGCGAGGTACACATCATTTAGGGTTGTCTAAGTGTGGAACCTTGTTTTCCAAAGTGTGGAAAATGTCGGGGTCGGACGCCATGGTTTTCCGGTCGGGTTCTCGGAAAGGTGTTTCAGAGGGTGGTCTGAGTCGGTTTATAACACCCTTCCAGTAATTTCAGGAAGGTCTTGCCTTATTGGGGAGTTATGTAATCAGCTTAGAATTAGTATATATAGAGACTAGTTCTGTAGTATAAAAGTAGCTTAACTATCAATCTTACTTTCACCCATACTCCACTGGATTATCTTGTGCAGCAAGCACTTGTAGGTACATTGGTCTGAAGACCAGTGCCAAATCAACAGGTCCAAAGACTTGTTGACAGAGGTTTATTCCAAAGAGTAAATCTCAAACCCTTCTACCAAAGTGGAAGGTTTCTTGGTTAAAAACACAAAAGGTATGTGTCAAGCCCGCAACACCGAGTACCGACTTATTCGGGAATACCGACCAACCGGCCCTCACCCGCATTATCTTGCACCACCGCGCGACCTCGACTCGGTACATTCGGTACATCGTATGGACCACTCCCCTCGTACACCCCCTTCCATTGTTCCTTCAACCCCCTATCCACTCCTTTACCCGCTTCCTCCGAACAACATGACGGCCACTCATTGTCTTGGCCTTTGCCA
>QLPG01015279.1:0-13653 GCA_003314385.1 Gomphus sp. MG54 | reverse complement strand
TAGTGTTTCTGCGTCAAATTATCTCTACTGAGCCTCTGTCACAAATAGATAATATTGCGAGATATCATCCTCAATGTGATATCTACTAAGTTGAAGGCGACCGGCGTATAAACATGTCGCCTGAAGCATTACAAAAATTACCGTCTACCAACCCGCTCAAATTTGATTTGACAGGAAGCAACAGCTGTAATATCTTGGAAAATACTCGATGTATATTCTAGTTTGAGGTTCAGCCTTCTAGCTCGAGGTTTTAACCTGTGCTTATATTAACCTATGCCGATAGGGAGCGAACTCTCGGAGAACAAACATTGCCTCGATCTGCCAGATCAATGAACGCAAGCCCAAGCCATCAAGGTAAGCATCAAGATATTTGCAGAGTGGATCAGTTCTCCGATTACTTATTCTTGCTGGATGGAATCATGGACGCCACTATTCGTCCAATGTAGATAAGGACGAGAATATTTATCTACTGGTCATGCCCCGAGATCCTTCTGCACATACGTACAGCTCGGCACAGGGAGGCATGACAGAAATAACTGCAGGCATATGTCTCGTTACAAAATGTCAATCTCTTGATTAATCTATGGACAAACCATGTGAATACCTCAAGATCTTAGGTATCACCAATTGTTGGAAACTGTCATATCCACACACACAAACTCTCCATCTCTTCCTCTTTTCCCCAAATAAATTCTCAACTTCATTACACCCACATACGCGAGTCAACCAGTTCACATACACGAGTCAACCAGTTCACATACATGAGTCAACCAGTTCACATATGCGAGTCAACAAGTTTACAAACCAAGTCAACAAGACCTTCAATTGTATTCACATGAGTTCATTCTTCTTTCTACATCTGACCATCTACTGTGAGACACTTCCCAATATGGACACACACCGAGACACCCGAGTGACGATTCAAACCTTCTTCCACATTCCCTCAACTGGAACATCCAGGCTGCACACATGCACATTGTAATTAGTCCTATCCTTTCTTTTCTATGATCTAAAACCCCACCCCATGATATGATCCCAATAACATCACACTGAAACATTCTACCATATTCCCTCATATACATTTCACATGTCTATATTCCTTCTCACATGTTTTTCACAATCTATATATATAAAAAGACAAAGTATTACTCTCAATAACAATCAGTTCAAACCACATTAACAAGTTTTTCCCTTATCTGAGTTCTCTGCAAATACTACTAGAGGGGTCTTTTCTTGGTTGCCTCTTAGTCTTAACACAAATGCCATAATTAGAGATGAAATTTTATTTTTGCCATCAATGATGAGGTTGCTGAGTACATGATGTATAGGTGTCAAGTATACATGCCGAGCATTGGTTCACTTGGTAGTGCTGATCAAACAATCAGTCTAATTCCATGCACAAGTGACCAAGTCATATACAAGTCACTTAGTACATCGGCCTTGGCTTGGCGCATTCATCATTCACACCTCCCACTCTATTTATCATTTACACCTCCTTCATTCACTTTCCATTATTCCCAATTTGTTTATTTTTTTATTCTCAGCCTGTTTTCCCTCAGGACATTTCCTATTGTTTTATCCTCGCCATGACAATATTGTTTTATATTCGGTTGCCTCCTATTGTCTTATTCTTGTTTGCACTCTTATTATTTTATGCCCAGCCATCTTTCAATGTCTATTTTTGTTTACATTCTTGAGCATTGTGGACAATACTTCCACATGTTCTTCATACCTTATTGTTTTCTCCATGTCTTATGCCACCCTGACTCCACATCTCACTTCTTAACCTATATAAGTAGTACAAGGATGTAGATAATTCCCCATTCTGAATATCAACTTGGCTTACACCTTCTTGTCTTCCCTCCTCCTATCTGAAGTCCTCTACTTGGGCCGACACTCTTGGCACTCTCCTAGATATCTCTTCTGTCTGAAATCAGTGGCACACATGGAAAGTAGGGCACAACACATGAGTACATTGAAGCCAAGCCACCCCAATCGGTCTACAGGACTTGGCTGATTCCTGCCAGTATCGTGAAGTTGGTACTATTGCAATAGTACTCGGCCCATGCATCATTGGCATTCTCAGTGCCTGACAATAGGATTTGAACTGTTGATTCTCTTTGGCTATCATGCTACTGGTAGCACTAATCATGTTCTGTTGAGTGCAATAGAGTAAAACAGTGATAAGAAGAAAAAAAACAGATACAGACACAGACACAGGTAGAGGATGTGGTTCTAAGACAAGCCTGGTTGGTAGTTACATATATAAAGGTGCTTATACAACCAAAGTGTCCATAATATTATGTAAACTAACACTTCCACCTGATGGGTAATAGAAGAGCAATCTTCTAAATGCAGGTTCAAAACTAAGATGATATTAGATGAGTCTGAAGTATCATTGTACATATAGTAGTTACTTATACTAAGAATTCCTTATTGTATAAATATAACAACAACTTATTAGTAATACAATAAAGAACAAAACAACAAAAAGATTGATATACTTGGAGATCAATCAAGTATCCTGTCAAGCCTCGGTAACACTGAAGGTATGGTCAGGAACTGACCAAGTCCTACAGGCCAGTCAGGGTGGCTTGGCTTCAATGTACTTGTGCGTTGCACCCTGCCTCCTGTGCGTGCTACTAACTTATAGCAGAAAAGATGCTCGAGAGGATGCTAAAGGTGTCAGCCTGAGTAGGAACTTCTGAATGGAAGGAGGAGAACAGGAAGGCATAAACCTAGTTGATACTCAGACTGAGGAACTATGTACATTCATTCACTACTTATATAGGCTGAGAGGTGGAATGTGGAATAAAGGTGGCATAAGACATGGAGAAACAAATAAGGTATGGAGACCATGTGGAGGTATTGTCCACTGTGATCTAGAATAGAACAATATGAGAGTAAGACAATGAAATAGGACTGATAATAAACAAGTAAGATTGTGGGAAAGAATAGAACAATAGAGGGTGGCTGAATATAAAATAATAGGGCTGCGACTGAGCGGCAACAAATAGTGAATGTCCCAAGGGTAAACAGGCAAGGGGAAGGACAGGGAGTGGAAGAATAATAAAGAATAGGAGGGTGGGGTAGGGATGATGAACCAGATAATGAACCAAGTGTACTGAGCTGAGACTGCACACTGGTGAGGGATGATATGGGTAAGGGTCGGTCGGTCAGTACTGCCAAGTAAATCAGAGCATGGTATTGTGATCGTGACACATCCTTACTTTTAAGGTAGAAGACAACTGGTTTCCACTATAGTCACGTGATGTGACCATGACATGGTCACAGCACAAAAATTTTCATTGTCAAAATTTTTTTTGAAAAATAAATAAATTGTATTCTGCTATAGAAGATGGCTATTGTGGCCCATGCCTCCAATAAACCTATACTAAGTCCCCACAACCACCTGCACCCTTTCTGGGACTTTTCCAACCAACAAATCTGGAACAATCACTTTCCATAAATCTGTTGCATCAACCTGAAGTTCTGCAATCTGGAACCCCTGCGATTCTATGATCTAGGTTCCACTCCTTTGATAAACAATACGCAGGATCATCATGTACCTCACTCCCTTGTTCTCCCTTTTCTATCAGCCCCTTGCACTCCCTTCTTCTCCTTGTTTTTACTTGGCAATAGATAGTACAAGGACTAACTACATGTATATAAACCCCCAGTTGACTGGACTATTTGCCAGTATGAATATCGACTTAATCTGCATTGTAGTTTCTGATTCAGTTACAGTAAACTTTCCAACTTCCTAAAATAGGGACAGACGATCAAGGAGGGTGCAACACATAAGTTGAAGCCAAGTCCCTTCAACTTCAAATACTCGAACGACTAGTCATAACAACCTAATACTGTGACCAACCCTAAGTCTCTGGCACTTCCCATCCTTCCGCCTTTCTGCCTCTGTCTGCAAATCTAATTCTTTTGACCCCCTCCCAGAAACCCTTTGAAGCCTCTGGAAACCCTTCCAGAAGTATCTAGCTAAGTGCCTGACATGTGGACTTAACAATGGCAATTTTTTTGGAAAAAATGATTGTACTACACTATACAATATGAGCCTTGTCTAACTCAGCTAGATGTTATGATGTGAAGGAATAACATAATCATAATTCAACATAAAATCTCCCAAAGATGAACAATGGCAAGGTTCACAGTAGGGCACAGCTTCAACTTGTATGTTATACCCACCAGATCGCACTGGTCCCTAATCTCGGAATAGCAAGACAGAGAAAAGCTTAGTCAAAATCAAAGTCGATCATCTGACTGAAGACTGAAGTACTGAATGTACAAGATCTTTATACTACTTTCAAATCTATGAGGAGTTGACTAGATTCCTATAATAGATAAGAAAGCCGAGGATTGTGAAAAGCAAGAACAGAAATACTAGGTCCCAATCTTGATCTCCTCCATGACATTGAGGGGTGACATGTTACCCCAATTCCCAACAGAGTTACCCTATAAGGAACATGATAGCAGATCAGATATAAGAGATAGAACAGAAATGCAAATAAATGAAAGTGGAGCGGAACGTAAATGAAAGGATATTAAATGTAAATGAAGTGCAAATGGAATGGCAAGCATATGGAGAGTGACATAAATGAGTGGAGTGAATTGACAGGAGCATGTGACATCAAGACAGATACACAAGGTGCATATAGTCTATAGGCTGAGGGCATATAGTTGAATAGGCAAGTGAGGGTGTAGTTAGGCTGAGCGGGCTGAAATGAATAGTTGGGTATGCTGGTGTAGGGTTCCTAATAGTATCTCCCCCTTACAGCTGAGTCCCATGAGGCCATGGAAATGAAGTTCTAGAGTGGTGGCCCCTTTGAAGTTTGGAAATGCGAGAGCATATAAGAGTGACCATGAGGGAGTTTGGGGGGTGAACATCGTCAACATTGCCAATAGAAGAAGAATTGTTTATTAACCCCTCATACGTCCACAAGCTCATGGGCATGTATACCTCGCCCATCACCTCCTACCTCAACAGCGCCAACCGTCCTCCCCCCATTGACATGCCTACTCCTATGCCATTGATAATCAAATGTAATCATGCACAGCTCGAGGAGGACACAAGAGATGCCATCGATATGTAAGTACCATGGGTTAAAGGATTGCACTTGAAAAGTGCAAAGGTGAGTGATCCCTTGCTTGGATTTAATGTAGTACTAGTTTTCTTTTTAGAACACTGGTCTAGAGATGTAGAATGATGAGTTTGACTCGCAGGTCATCTTCTACCATGATGCAGGGCTGGTAAAAGAGGATGACAATACGCCTTTGGTTGAGAGCCACAAGTCTGACCTCCCCTGCGAACAATGTATGCAATGGCACAATACATGTCTTTGGAAATGGGACAGAGAGTTAGATATGGGAGTGTGCATGTGGTGCAGTGAGAGGGGAGTTGGATGCACAATCAATGTGTGAGGTAGAGGTACAAGTAAGAGGAAAGGTAAAGGGAAGGGAAAGGTGAGGAACAGTGAGGTTGAAGGAAGTCAGGGGAAGAAAAGGGCAAGGGAAGATATGCCAGGAGTTCATGATTTAGATGGGCCAGGGCCTTCAAAAAGGGTGAGGGTCCAGCCCAGGGTACATACTCCACTCTTCCAGCCTGGGACCCCTACTCCTCAGCCTCCATCCCTACCACCTCCTGAGATGTCCATCCCCTCACCACCTACAGAGGTACTGACACCATATATAATGGTCTCATCCCCTATGCCTCCACCCCCTCCACCCCCTCCACCTCTACCTCCTTCTCTATCACCACCACCTATACCATCCCCTCCACCTCTTCCTTCACTGCCTCCTGTGGTCGTCCTCCCTCCTGCCCCTGTTGTCCCTGCACCTCCTCAACCCTCCCCAGTCATTGTACTGACTGCCGCTCTGGTGCAGCTCAAGCAGTCCATGGATGACCTTCATTGGGAAGTGGCAGAGAACAGGCATGAAAATGCCAAGCTGCGGATGTCAAATGAGGAATTGCGAGCGAAGGTGAGGAACCTGTTGTTGCAGATAGGTTATCAGAGGTCTGCCAGTGCAGGTGTGGTACAGGAGCCACTGTCAAGTCCACGTACCAAGACCCATCCACTAGCAGTGCCGACCGAGCAATCATCCTATATCCACAACCAAGTGCCCGCATTGCCTACATAACACTTGGTGCATCAGTCCCGGCTTGGCACATCTGCCATCCACACTCCTTGGTCCGTTTCACCTTGGGACTTCCTGTCCTTGTATTATCCTCGGACACGACCCCATTGTTTTATACTCGGCCACTCCCTATTGTCCCATTTTGAGTCACGATCCTATTATCTCGTCTTTTATTGTCTTATCCCCGCGTTGCATTCCTTATTCTAATTTTATCCGTTGTGGACAATAACCACATGCTCTGCATATCTTATTGTCCCACATTCCTTATTCCACATGTCGCTTTTTAACCTATATAAGTAGGACATGGATGTACATACTTCTTCATTCTGGGTATCGACTAGGCTTAGGCCCTTCTACCTTCTTCCCTTCTGTTAAGTCCTCGACTCGGGCCGGCATCCTCAGCATCCCCCCGAGTATTTGTCTGTTGCAAATACAGTGGCATGCACGGCAAGTAGGGCGCAACGCACGAGTACATTGAAGCCAACGCCACTACTCTTGGCCTGCAGGACTTGGCCATAGTCCACCCGACCTTTCAACAATGCCCCTCGGCAGTACCGAAGTCCATCAGTATCCGACGCTTGACAGCCACCCAGGGTGTGGGGTACTTGGGAGAATTGGGTGTTGGGATCTGAAACCCAAGGAGTGCCTTTGATGAGGTTGAGGATGGAGACATAGATTTAGGATTGTAGAATAGGAGTGGTTGACTTGATTGTATTATTTTTTTTATTGAACTGAACTTGAATGTGAATTTGAGTGAATGGTTTGGAATTAAGAGTTGAATTAGGATAAGGAATGATGGATGGGAGCTGTGTTATGGCCCGTACTCCCAATAAACCCACATTGAACCCCACAATCACCCGTACCATTTCTGGGACCTTTCCGACCACTCAAAGCCTGATTAACCACTTTCTAGATTCCGATGCTTCAATCCGAGGTTCCATGTGTCCGAACCTCTGAAGATTCCAAAGTCAAGGTTCTGCTCCTTTGATAGAAGACACATAGGATCATCATGTACCTCACTCCTTTGTTCTTCGTTTTATATTGCCCCTTGTACTCTCTTCCCCCCCTTGTCTTTACTTGGTAAAAGATAGTACAAGACTAGATACATGTATATAAGTCACCAGTCGACTAGACTATTCGCTAGTATGAATATCGACTTAATTCTGTGTTGTAGTTTCTGATTAAGTTCCAGTAAACTTTCTTACTCTCCGAAATTAGAGACAGACGATTGAGGAGGGTGCAACACATAAGATGAAGCCAAGTCCCTGCAACCTCGAACCACTCATACCATCCTATACTGAGAACAGTTCCAAGACCCCCAGTGCTTCCTAACTTTCCATCCCCATTCCAATTCTGATCCAAGTCCATGACCCTCAGTCCCTCCATCCCCGGAGTACAAACCCCCCTTCGGAAATCATTTGGAACCCTCTGGAAACCCTCCCAGAAGCCTCTAGCTAAGCGCCGACATGCGGATTTAACAAGCTGAGAGTTGAACTTGAAAAACAGAAAGAAGAAGCTGAATTGTGAGTTGTAATGAGTGGATCGGAACTGAAGGGGTTTTTTTTTTGAACTTGAAGACAGAATTAACTGAACTGAAATGCAAAGAGTGATAATGAACAGAATGAGCAAGAGTGAATGGAATAGAAATTGGGAGCTGCTTATGGAATGGGTAATGGTCTAGGTTTAGATGGATACAACTTGTGAAAGTCTTGAATGATTTCTGAAGTGTCGTTGATTTTTGTTGCAAGGAGCCATGAAGTTTCTTCATCTATGCCTTCGTACCCTGCCCACTACACTAAGTACAGTAACCTGCATGCCATACGTCAATTGTCAATTTTTGAGTCAAGGATCTTGGATATGGTTAAGTCCACATGTCAGGCACTTAGCTAGATACTTCCAGAAGGGTTTCCAGAGGCTTCCAATGGGTTTCCATGAGGGGGGTCAAGGTTCCGATGATGGAGAGGCTAGAGATCGTGGATTCACAGATGGAGATGGAAAGGCGGAAAGACGGGAAGTGCTGGGGGCTTAAAGCTGTTCATGGTATTAGGTCATATGACTAGTCATTTGAGTGTTTGAGGACAAAGGGACTTGGCTTCAACTTATGTGTTGCACCCTCCTCGATCATCTGTCCCTAATTTTGGAAAGTTAGAAAGTTTATCGGAACTCAATGGGATACTACAATGCAGATTAAGTCGATATTCATACTGGCGAATAGTCCAGTCAACTGGGGGCTTATATATATGTAACTAATCCTTGTACTATCTTTTGCTGAGTAAAGACAAGAGGGAGAAAGCAATACAAGGGGATAATAGAAAAAGAAGAATAAGGGAGTGAGGTATGCAATAATCCTGTGTGTCGTTTATCGAAGAAGCAGAACCTAGGTCATGGAATCGTGGAGGTTCAGGATTACAGAACTTTAGGTTGATGCAATGGATTTGCAGAAAGTGATTGTTCCAGACTTTTAATGGTTGGAAAGTCCCAGAAAAGGTGCAGGTGGTTGTGGAGACTAATATAGGTTTATTGGAGGCATGGGCCATAACAGATATCTCAAATTCAGTTTCACTGTCGATGATGACTGGGGGTGGAGGTGGTTGAATGTGATTAGGAATGGGATTGGGAGAGGCTGGCTCAAGCATTGAAATGTAGAATATGGGGTATACTGCATTCATGTAGCCTGGGAGTTTCAGAGTAACTGAGTGAGTACCAGAATGTGCAATGATTTTAAATGGACCCAAAAACTTCTCAGCTAGCTTTGTCCCAGGATGGATAGTCCTGAGGAATTTAGCTTTGATAAACATGAGACTATCAACAGGAAAGTTTGGAGATGGCAGTCGTTTAGCATCTGCTGAGGTTTGGTACATTTGTTAAGCATCGAGGATACTGGTTTGAAGCTGCTGGTGCAATTCATCCAGGTCGACTACAAAGTCTTGTGCTTGGGATGAAGTAAGGTCACATTAGGGATGAATGGTGAAATTGAGATGATAGCCTTTGTTGGCAAAGAAAGATGAGACTCCAGTGGTGGCACTAGGAGTGTTGTTATAGGCAAACTCTGCAAGGGGTAATAATAAAGCCCAGTTGTCTTGTTGATAGTTGTAATAGACACGAAGGTACTGTTCTAATGTCTGATTAGTATGCTTGGTCTGGCCATTGCCTTCTGGATGATAGCCTGAGGTGAAATGCAACTTCATATCGAGGGCTTTCCTGAGAGAACACCAGAAATAGGATATAAATTCTGAGCCTCTATCTGAAGTGACATAGGAAGGAATGCCATGTTTGGAGAATATGTGAAGTATGAAGAGTTCTGCGAGTTGAGCAGAAGTGATGGTAGCAGAAGTGGGAATGAAGATAGACTGTTTGGAAAAACGGTCAACCATGACTAGGATGGCTGTGAATCCTGAGAACATGGGGAGCTGTTCTGTTAGGGAATAGAGAAGGCTCCCTATTATTTTTAATCATTTTTTCGAGCCAAATCAGCCTGCAGAATCCAAACCTCTCCTCAAGAAAATTTCCACTTAAATCAGCCATATCTTGGCAATAAAAAATATTATAATGTTTTTGGCTAGCCAATTAAGAGTAAATTACCTCCAGTAATTAACTCTTAATCATCAAGGTGATTGAGCCTACAGATAATCATAAAAACATCTATATTTTCACCAATCAATGTATGGACCCACAATGTACAACAACCATGGAGCCAATTACCTAAATCTATGCAAATGGCTCCAAACTCCTGGCTCAAGTTCTCAGTCCACAATGTACAACAAATTCCTGGACTTATATAATACTAATTATATAAATGGTCAGTCCAGTAGCATGACTTACATAATATGAATATTTCATGACATGACCAGTCATGAGAGTACCAGTTGTGGGAATATTATATTTCTTTATTGTAAAAGTAGTAACAATAGTGACACAATGACTCCACAAGCTTCCAAGGCATTCCAATACCTTCTGAACACCTCCACAAGCTTCATGAAGGAATTGCCTTATCAGGAGATCACATAATTAGCTTAGAATTAGTATAAAAGAAGCTAGTTTTGTAGCATAAAATAAGAATCATTTTCACCCATATTAATCCACAGGATTAAATAAGTACCAGTAGCACTCTCATAAGTGGACCAAAGTCTGCTTAGGTAACTGGTCCAAAGACCGGAACCCACACTCAACAACAGGTCCAAAGACCTGTTGAATAAGGTTCATTCTGAAGAGTGAACCTTAGCTTTTAGTGGCAGGCTATCCCTTTAAAAACTAAAGTCAGATAAAAAATAGAAAAGTGGAAATAAACCTAAACCAGTCCAGAATTAATAGTTTAACACTCTTAAACTATTAATTCTATATGTAACAAACAGGATACCTGACAAGACCCCCCTTAAATATTCTCTTTGGACAAACGACCCAGATCAGAATTAATAAAGACACTTTGCACAGCTATGTGAGATCTCATTAAATCTTTATTGCACTACTCTTGTGATAACAGATTACATGAATCTCTGGAGTATAATCTCTTAATTGGGTTCTCGGTAAAAATAGCCAGTGCAAGTGTATTTTGTTGTCCTTCTGCATCTTGCCAGAGAACTTGACTTGCCTTGGTTCACACCAAAGTTTTGTCACAGCTTCTTGGGTTCCAAAACATGTTTGATAAAGTCTATGGATATCAAGTTCTAGGGTTTTTCTGGCACTGGAAGGTGCTTGAGCAATCCGTAGGGCTTATGATATTGCAATTTATTCTGCATACATATCATACAGGATTTGCAGTAGTCTTTGACAAATGACCAAAAGAGTGGTAAGAGCATATTAATGCAAATATATGGAGCAGATGAAACAAGAATAGATGGGGATGGATGGAAGAGACCTTGGCCAAACATGCCGAGTGGCACTGCTGACCGAGAGGTCCCAGCTAAAAACTTGCCAGCCATTCTGGTATACAAGCATGTGCAAGGCAGTTGCATTGACTAGGGCTATTGGCAGAGCTTCTAGCGGTAGAACAGGATCCTGGGTGAGGCTTTTGGAGCAGTGGCAAGTGCTGACTGGACTGAGGCCATCGGGACACACCTAAAGGTATTAGTAGCATAATGGAACATAATACTGCCCAATACCCTGTTAATCAATGGATTATAGTGGGTGAGCGAATTGTGACCAAATATTGCCAACAACAGATCCAGTGATGTAACAGATGGATGGGTGGACTAAGATTGTCCTGGTAGAAGATCTAGTTGACATGTCTATATATTCAGTGATAACCTAATTAGCAGTACTAGATCAAGAATTCTAAGGGAAAATAAAATAAAAGGGTAACTATAAATAGATGCTGATATGATCAAGCATGCAAGGTGGGTTGCTAAAAATTTTTGGCACCCAGTCAGGTGATGGAAGGAATTAAATGGAAAATAAGGAGACATAGGAGCATTGATCTAAACCTCACTACTAGCATCCGCTGAGTCAATACAACTCTCGGTATGCTTAGAGGCTAACAGATGGCAGACTACTCTTTGGTCACCATTGTTGAGTACTCAGCATTGACATCTGAGGTATCAGCTGCCTGGGAGATGCACTCAGGAGTGGTAGTTGCACGGGCTTTGGTCGCCTTAGGGCATTCGGCAACCTTGTGATTACTAGCAGCACAGAGGAGACACAGGTTGTTGTCCATGTGTCTTTGTCGTTCTATTGGGAGAAGCTTGCCATCCTTGCCAAGGGTCTTAGTGTACTCAGGTGGATTGGGCTGAGGTATTTTCCCATCCTTGTTCTTAGATGTGTCCTTGCTACTATTATCATTGGTGTTATGTTGCTGGCAGTTATCTGAGGTAGATCTGTTGCCAGGCTTTTCTGATTTCATATCTTTCTTCGGCTCATTACTGTCCTCTGCAGACTGCTCAGCCTTATGTTCCCAATATCTCATGTTAATCTTTTGAATGTGATTTCAAAGTTCATCGAGCATATGGGGTTTGTTGAAGTAGATGAGGCCATCCTTGATGCATTCCGGTAGTGCCATGCATGCCTTGTAGAGGAGAGTATTGTTGTTGTAATGGACAAAAGCCAAGAGCCTATAAAATTCCACAAAAAACCTAGTGGCTTTGTGGTTGTCCTGCATAGTTAGCTTTTCGAGAGCTATCTTGGCATTGGCTCTTTCATCCCAAGAGCCAAAATTGATCTGTAACTCATCAATGAAAGGCTCCAAATTGCTGGTCCAGCGAGGTTCCATATTAGGGTTACCTGTCAAGTAAGGCTCGAAACATTCCAGAGCCATTCCTTTCAGATAGGAGACTATATAGTTGACTTTTTGCCTATCATTGGGGAACAAGTTAGGCTGGGTGCAGAAGTTCATTCTGCAAAGGAAGATGAAGCCCTTTAACTTCTTTGGGTCAGTCCTATCAAAGTGTTCTGGTTATCAAATCCTGGCGGCTTGACCGTCCTGTTGATGATTCTGGCTGGCTCTGCTGAGTTCGAGAATGGCATTTAAAAGGTCATTATTGTTGGCCAGGTTTATGGGGGCCCTAGCCCTAGGAGGTGGCCCAGCTTGCAGAGCCTGCCTGGCCTGTGGGGCTGGCCTGGCTTGGGGAGCTTGCCTGGCTTGCAGTGGTACAGCCATGGGCTGAGGTGGTGTGGCTGTAGGTTGCGGAGGTGCAGCCATGGGTTGACAAGGTGCAACTGCAGGTTGAGGGGGCACAGCTACCAGAGTGCAAGGAAGTTCAGGTGTGTTTGCCTGCCAATTTTGCTGAGGCTGTTCCTCGGTTTCGGCATCTGCATCATAGTGTACCAAACCAGGTTCATCCTCTGCTGGATGAGGTTCTTGATTGTCATTGTCGTAGTCTGCATATTCGATGTCGTCATCGACTACCTCTTCGATGCGTCGTTCTTGCTCGAAGGGGGAGGCGAAACTGCCCCTCCGTTTGAGATCGCAATTGGGCCGTCAAAGCCATGCGTGTCATTGTTGGCGGCCTTCTGGTAGTTCTCAAGCTGGTATTTGACTGTAAGCATCGTATCTAAGATTAAAGCACATTGCGCACCCTCTTCATAAGAGGCAAGAGATCTGAATATCGCATCAGCGGTGAATAAGGTGTTTGTTGAAGCTCTGGGCTCACCTTTCGCCCTCCACCCCTCTGTTTTGAAATCATCCCAGTCAGATGCACTGGCCCGAGTGTACATTTGGAAGTTGATGCTATTTATGTGTCAATGATCATTATATTTGCGGGTGATCGCCTGTTTACACACCTACTTCCACCACCTGCAGCCAACGGCACCAAATTATCAGCAGCACTTTGAGGTAATTCTTGGAGAAATAAATACCGAGAATATTTGCACAGCTGTTTCAAAGTTCATGATTAAGAAGGAAAAGTTGGGTAAAATTCAGACACACGGAACAATAGACTTTCTGCCACGTAAATGAGGAGAGGCTACTGAATCAGTATAGAAGGTCGCCTTTTCATTGCTTATGAATGGTCAGAAATGCATCTCGATCAAGATGAGGCCAGAACAAACATTCCATCTTGTTGCATGTTCTTCACA
>QLPG01015275.1:0-12570 GCA_003314385.1 Gomphus sp. MG54 | reverse complement strand
CTAAACCGCACATTGGTCGAAAAGACCCGTGCAATGCTCCTAGATTCCAATCTCCCTAAGTCACTATGGGGATATGCTATTCAGCATGCTAACTACCTTAAAAATCGCACACATACATGTTCTCTACCAGACGAGATGCCCTATAAGATGATTCACCACCAAAAACCGAACTTACAAGATGCTCATGAATGGGGGACGGACGTCTATGTCAAAATCAGACAAGATGATAAATTATTACCTAGAGCCAATAAAGCTAAGTGGATTGGTCATTCTGCTCAAAGCGACGGCCATTGTATATATTGGCCGGATAGTCAACGGGTATCTGTGGAGCGAAATATTATATTTGTGGCATCAAAATTGCCTTCAATCACTCCTATTTTACCTATAGATGATCGCACTATTATTGGGCCAAAAGCCATCAAATACAGGCCTATACCACCTGTGCCGGCACCTATTCAGGCGCCAGTACCGTCACATGATCCACAGTTGGGTGAGAGCCGCATTGAATAAATAATTGAGCGCACACCAGAGAGAGACTTAGAAAATATTCAACTGAGTCAAACGGATGTGAGCAGACCTGATGAAGCTCCTCCACTCAGAAGAAGTGAGAGAATCCGTCTATTACATGAAAGGGCTTCAAGAGCCGGCTCTGGTGATAAACCTCAAGCTGGAGAAGCCGCACATATCAATTTAACCACCCTCGCTTGTGAAGATGTTGAGGATGATATACTCGACGATATCACACATTGTCCTGATTTTTATATTCATAGGAACAAGAGCGAGAGGGATGTATGCGACTACCTAGCAATAAGCGCCGAATCATTAAGTGCTGATGAAGATGATTTTGCATATCTATCAAATGATTTGCAATTGCCTATAACGACTAAAGATGCCCTTAATAATCCTACATGGAAGACAGCCATGGACACTGAGATCCGATCACAAATCAACAAAGACACCTGGGAACTCATTAAACCCCCTCCGGGTGTGAATATAGTCGGAAGCAAGTGGACTCATGTCATGAAGCATAATCAGAAGGGTGATGTAGTGCGTGCAAAATCAAGACTCGTTGCTCAAGGCTTCACACAAACTTTTGGAGTCGATTACGACGAGACTTATGCACCAGTCATTCGCATGACATCTTTACGCACTATATGCGCAATAGCGGCCAGAAACAATTGGCCTATACATCAAATGGATGTAGATGTTGCATATTTAAATGCACCGCTTGAGGAACCTATCTATATGCGCAAGCTGCCTGGATATTGTGAGGAACAACGTGAAAATGTATTATTGCTGAAGAAATGCATATACGGGCTCAAACAATCGAGCAGAGAGTGGTATAAGTGTTTATCAAATGCCCTTTATTCTATTGGATTTACGAAATCAGCCTCAGTTGCTGCCGTATTCTATAGACATTGGGCAAACGACTATGCCATCATTGGAGCTGCCGTAGATGATCTCACCATCACAGCTACGGACGACTCTATATTACGAGGCGTCAAAGAAGATCTTGAAGCCATCTTCAAGATGAAAGATCTTGGAGAAATCCACTGGCTCCTCAATCTGAAGATCGAACAGGATAAAACAGCCAGAACTATAAGCTTCTCTCAAGAAGCATATATTGACAAGATACTCGATCGATTTAATCTCCAAGACGCCAAAATGCATACCACTCCATTGGATCCAACTTCCAAATTATCAAAAGAACAATGCCCGACTACTGAAGCTGATAAGAAAAACATTGAAAAGATTCCTTACCGACAGGCGATTGGTTCACTCATGTGGGCAGCAGTAGCTACCCGTCCAGACATTTCATTCGCTGTTTCATTATTATCACAGTTTCTAGAGAACCCAGGAACTGCTCATTGGAATGCAGTTAAAAGAGTCTTTAAGTATTTAAAAGGCACGAAAGATAAAAAGCTGGTAATTGGGAAGAGTCGAGACGGCCTAGTAGGATACTCAGATGCCGACTGGGCTTCACAAGACCACAGACACTCCATATCAGCCTACATATTCTAGATCGACTCCGGGAGCATCTCATAGAGCTGTCAGAAGCAGACGATAGTGGCACTCTCATCCACCAAAGCAGAATTCATTGCCATGACTCATGCCACTAAAGAAGCCATTTGGCTCAAGAACTTCATAACCGAAGTTTTCCAACCTATCAAAAATCCTATTAAAATATATGCTGACAACCAATCAGTTATTACTATAGCCTACGGTAATCAGCAACATTCGAGGACCAAACACTTTGACATACAACTCTACTTTATCAGAGATACGATTGAGGGGAAGAAGATCACAATCGAATACCTCCCAACCGATCAAATGCTCGCAGACATCCTCACAAAGGGTTTACCAGGACCCAGAGTGAAGATTCTCACCGAACGACTCGGCATATATTGAGCTTGAGGGGGTGTGTTGGGTACAAACTAGCATCTCACCCCTGAGAGACCAACCTCAATATATTGTAATATTATATCGATTCCCGTATCATTCAGTGCGCTTTTGAACTCCTAATTTTTCACAATTTTATTTGTATTTTTACCCTCATTATTGAGGGAGTTATTTGTATTCTACTATGTACGCTACTTACGGGCGCTTTTCCACGCATGACGCGACTAGCGTGGCCGGCTCCCTGGATTTGGAACCGGCAGCCTGGCCCAAACCTTTGATAGGGTCAAGGGCTGGCTGCAAGGGTAATGCGGGTGAGACATGACCCACGCAAGCCTCCCTCCTCAGTTATTGACTATACTGAGGAGGTGAGTTGTAAATATTATGTACAAAGCCTCAGGGCTAATTTCTCTTTTATTTCTTTTGTAAGATAAATAAAATAGGTATATTATTCGAATATACACTGAGTTATTGACTATACTGAGGAGATAAATAAAATAGCTGCCTAAAGAATTCTTCAATCCTACTGTACTTGCTCATAATCTCATCAAACAGTGGATCAGATGAATCAACCAATCCTCGGTGATGATACCCACAACTGTTGAAACACTGACAGACAAAAGAGGATTCACAATTGAAGCACTCCTAGACCGTGGGGAAACAGAGTGCTACATCGATGAAGGCTTTTCAAAAGCCAAGTGTTTGCCAATGGAAAGACTTCCAAGACCACTACCTGTCTACAATGCAGATGGAACCCACAATGAAGGAGGACCAATAACCCATACAGTAACCCTCAGAGTCAGGATAAAGAATCACTTGGAGGTCTTCCCTTTTGCAGTCACCAATACCGGAAAGACAGACCTCATTGTTGGCTTTAATTGGCTTCAGAAGCATAACCCAAGTGTCAACTGGAAGACAGAAGAGATGACATTTGACCGATGTCCCTTGGAATGTGGAATGTCAAGAGCAGGTGTAGAGGAGGATGATCTAGAAGAAGAGGAGGAAGAACTAGAGGAGGGAGACCATATATCTGTGACCTGGATATATGCAGAGGAGGAAGAGGGGCGTGTAGCCAGGATACACTCACGGAAACTGACAGAGGAGGCACAGAAGGAGAAGAAGAAGAGGATGGTGAAAGAAATGGTACCAGCACACTACCTGGAAGAGTTTAGAGGAGTCTTCACGAAGGAGGGGTTTGACAATAACTTTCCTGAATGACGGCGGTGGGATCATGCAATCGAACTAAAGCCAGGGGCTGAACCATTCTCAAGCAAGGTGTACCCACTCAGTCTAGAGGAACAGAAGCAGCTAGACGAGTTTTTGGAAGAAAACCTAAAATCAGGGAAGATCCGACCATCCAAGTCTCCTATCGCATCACCATTCTTCTTCATCAAAAAGAAAGATGGCAGCTTGAGGCCAGTGCAGGACTACCGACGGCTGAATGCAATGACAATCAAGAACCGCTATCCACTGCTACTGATTTCTGAAGTGATTCATAAACTACGCCATACATGCATCTTCACTAAGCTGGACATTAGATGGGGATCCAATAATGTCCGAGTCAAGGAAGGAGATGAACACAAAGCAGCCTTCATCACCAACCGAGGCCTTTTTGAACCACTGGTCATGTTCTTTGTATTAACCAACTCTCCTGCAACATTCCAGACGATGATGAATGACATCTTCCATGAATTGATCAATGAAGGATGCATCAGCACCTATATAGATGACATCATGATCTATTAGACAGACTTAGAAGAGCACAGAAGGACCGTCAAGCGTAAGAATATACATACCAAAGGACAGGAAGCTTCGGGAGGAAATCATTCATCTACACCATGACACACCTACCGCAGGACACCCTGGGAGGCTCAAGACAACAGAGCTCATCCTCAGGAACTACTGGTGGCCAAGGATACATGGAGATGTGAGAATGTATGTGGATGGGTGTAATAGGTGTCAACAAACAAAGATGTTCCCAGCAAAACCAAGGGGGACTTTAGCTCCAAATGCAATTCCAACAAGGATTTGGCAGTACATATCAGTGGACCTTATCACCCAATTACCACAAAGCCTGGGATATGATGCAATTATGGTGGTGGTAGATAGACTGTCCAAATGAATTAGATTAGCACCGACAAATAGAGTGGTCACATCAGAAGGGATTGCAAGGATCTTCAGAGACATGGTGTGGAGAGACTTTGGACTCCCAGAAGTGGTGATCAGTGACAGAGGCTCTCAATTCATCTCGAAGTTCACAAAAGACCTATACCAACTGCTAGGAATAAAGATGAACCCTTCAACTGCCTATCATCCTCAGACAGATGGACAAAAGGAATGCATCAACCAAGAGGTAGAACAGTATCTATGGCTGTTTGTTAACCATGAAGAGGATGACTGGGTGGAATGGTTGCCATGGGCAGAGTTCAGCTATAATGACAAGATCCAAGTGTCGACAGGGTATTCTCCATTCTACTTAAACTATGGACAGCATCCAAGGAAGTCCACAGAGCCACAACGGGAGGCAGAAACAGAGGTGGCAGGTGTGTTTGAGAGAAGGATGAAGAAAATAAGAGAAGAGGCAGCAGCAGCACTAGAAAAGGGAGCATCAGACATGAAGAAGTATTATGACAAAGGAAGGTAAGACATACCACAATATCAAATAGGGGACAAGGTTTACCTGGAAGGCCTTAATGTCACCACCGACCAACCTTGAAATAAACTAGAAGACAGACATTATGGCCCATTCCCAATTGTAGCAAAAGTGGGAGAACGTGCCTATAAACTGCGACTACCCCCCAATTGGAAGAACATCCATCCTGTGTTTAATACTGTCCTGCTTCACCCTGCCCGAACACCCACATCCTCCATACAACAAAAGCCAACACCCCCTTCACCAGTGATGACACTAAAAGGAGTAGAGTATGAAGTAGAGGAAGTTCTGGACTCCAGAATGCATAGAGGAGTACTCCAGTATCTGGTGAAATGTGTTGGGTACCCCAGAGAGGAGAACTTGTGGGTGCCAGGGAAGAACATGAGGAGTGCAAGACACAAAACACAAGAGTTCCACATGTGATTCCCAGCTGGACCCAGGCATATAGGCCACATCTTCCACAGACTACCCTTTCGGCCTATACCAAACCCCAGAGTAGTGTCATGATGGGATGACATGGATGCATGAGTGAGGAGTGAGTGGCATGCAGAAGGCCATTGCACGTGGGGTGGTGGTCAGCGCGGTAGGTCGATGCAACAAAGTGCGTGACGATGAGTGTGATGCAGCAGATTGATGTGACAAAAGTGCAAGATGGTGACAGGTGCGAATACACATGGACACGACAGATGTGCAGACGTGAACACAGGCAGGTGCGCATAGAGGTGCAGGGGCAGGTGTGGGTGTAAGAATGGTGCGAGTGGCAGGTACGGGTATAGGGACGAACAGCAGGTGCAGGTGCAGGTGCAGGTGCAAGCGACGAGTGCGGGTACAGGTGCGAATGGCAAGTGCGGGTGCAGGTGCAGGTACAGCAGGTGCAGGTGTGAGTGCAGGTGCAGTGGGACGTGCGCGAAAGCGGCAGATGCAGGTGCACGTAGGGGTGCGGGGACAGGTGCAGGTATTAGGATGGTGCGAGGGCGGTGGATGCAGGTGTGGGTGCAGGTGCAAGGGCTGTGCACCGGTACGCGATGGTGGGAATGACAGGTGCGAGGGTGGCGGGTGCATGTGAGGATGGCGCAAGAGCGGCGGGTGCATGTGAGGATGGCGTGAGGGTGGCAGACACATGTGAGGATGGTGTGAGGGCAGTGGATGCGTGTGAGGATGGCATGAGGGTGGCAGACACGTGTGAGGATGGCGTGAGGGTGGTGCACCACGATGATGGATGTGACACGTGCGCAGGCACGAGGGAGGCACACTGGTATGCGATGACCGGCATAGCGCAACAGCTGCGCAGGCACAAGAGCGGCGGATGTAGGTGCATGTAGGGGTGTGGGGGCAGGTGCAGGTGTTAGGATGGTGCGAGGGCAGTAAACCGATATGCAATGGCAAGTGCGACAGTGAACGCGACAGGTGCACAGGTGCAAACCCACGCAGGTGCAACAAAAAGGATTGAGTCGCCGTGCATGCTGGCGTGACAACAAAAAAACCTGTAAAAAAAGGAAAAATGAGTCGCCATGCATGCCAGCATGACAAAGAAACAACTTTTAATCGTTGCGCCAGCGTGTGCAACGAGAAAGGGATCCATGGCTAGCAGAGAGCTCCAGAGGGTCTTGGTCCAGGGAGGTTGAATGCATGCTAGTGCAACTGGAAAACTAACTAATGCAACCCCTGCCTTACCTTCTTCTCGCAAAAAGGATGCCCCACCAATTGTGCACGCTGGCATGACGGCTAGGACGAGTGCAGGGGTCATTTACCTTCTTCTCACCACCTCTGTTAGACAAGACTGCAAGTGGGAGGGATAATGAACAAGTGACATAAGCACTTATACCAAACAAGCACCTGCCCCTCCAACCCGGTACTTTGGATCACTCAGTAGACAAGCAATGCATGCATCATCAATGAGGACATTGACCTTAAAAGGGGGGGTAATGTCATGATTTCTCCACTCCTTTCTCTATTACTTGTTATTGGACTCCGCTACTCCACCAGACCATATGTATAGTTGTTAGGTAATTAGTTAAAGCTCAGTCTTGAGCTGGTCAATACACCGACAAGTATCATTGCTCATTTCCCTCTTCTGCTCTCCAGTATTGAAGCTCTTGTTGTTGCTGACACGCACGGTCATGCACCTGATACTCTGATTGATGCCCCAGAACAAGCTTGAGGGAGATGTGGTCATGATGGATATGAACAAGATAGCCCCAGTGAACTTGTTTGAGTCTGTCCCACCAAAGGTGATTTCACCATTTGTTACTGATGCAGATGTTGTAGGCTTAAAAGAGATGCCAATCGAGTTGGATGGAATCATCCCTGGGTGAGGTGTTAGCATACTCGAGAAATAATTTCAACCAAGGGAGGGAGGTAAGAGTGAACAAGATCAAATGAAATCAACCGGAGAAAGACGAGAAAAATATGAAAAATGGTTAAGAAAGTAACACACGTCAGTGACAGTTGGAATCAGTGAATTGGTGTTCAGGCTGAGTGCTGTTTCCATCCCTTCCTCCCAAACCCTAGCCCTCCCTCATATCCATCCTTTGCAGCCGCTGCAACCTTCAACAAGGCTGCCTTTGACTTGGGCAGCGATAATGTGGCCATCTGGCCTATCTCCTTTGATGAGTTTAGGAGAGAGAGCGATGGCATTTTGGGGGATTTATGGAATGAAAACGATGCCATCTTTGACAAAGAGAACAAAAGCTCAACATACCTCTTGCACTTCCACCTCCCATCAATACCCACCACCGCAGGACCAGAGTGCAGAACCTGCTAGGCAGGTGCGATGTCGGGGCATGTACTGAGGAGTGAGGTGTGGAATGTAACATGGTGGGTTGTGAGATGGAGGATGCCCTGTGAAGAGCCCATGAGATATGATGTATACACAAAAAAAGATATTAATTCACGGGACGTGGAGGGAGCGAAGGATCAGGGTTTGGGCCGGGTTTGTGCTCGCTTTCAGAGTATTGGTGGGCTGGATGGGAATCTGTGTCAGCATTGGCCTCCAAGCAGAGCTTGATTCGGGTGGTGAAACAACAGGCGGTGAAGTTGTAAAAGTCGCCAAGGGTAAAGATGACGGCCTGGCTATGGAATGCTGTGGCTGTGGGCTTTCTGGCCTATCTCCTTTGATGACTTTAGAAGAGAGAGCAATGACATTTTGGGGGATTTAGGGAAAACGATGCCATCTTTGATGAAGACTTTTGGAGAGAGTGATGCAGCAGATGCCATTGACATGATGGGCTTCGCAAACGTGGTTTTGCAGCACCAAGCTGAAGATGCAGATATCGGCGCTAACTTTGCTTATATAACTGAGGTTAGCGCTGAACCTCAGTTATATAAGCATACCTGTGAATTATGTAAGCATACCTGCAAAAACCTGCCTGCAGGTATGGGTTTGGGCCAGGTTGGAAATCCTGACCCTGACCCTTACCCGTGCTACCCATACCTGCTACCTGCACAGGTTTCCAATACCCACGCCAATCACTACTCTTTTCTTCCTACTTTCATATCACACTCCTCAACAACACCAACTATTCTCAGTGGAGAGGAGAGATGAGAGCTGTATTGCAGAGCAAGAGATTGTGGCAGATTGTCATTGGAAGGAGGGTCAGGCCTGTTGATGCTGTCCAGGTAGCCATTTGGGATGAGGATGCATCTATGGCAGCTGGAGACATCTTTTAGGTGTTTAGCTTGACCAGAGGGTTCATTTTGAGGGTATTTCTGAGGATCCAGTCAGGATATGGTCAAAACTTGACTTTGTATATCTCCAGGAGCCTTTTATCATTGCTCCTGCACCTATACAGCTTCCTGCTTCATCTACTACCTCTATTACACCCCAAACAAATTTTTGTGCACTCTACACCCACCAGGAACATTCCCAGGATATATGCCATCATTTTCTACCTGAAAACTCGAATTTTCAGCATCAAAATCACTCTCAGAAGCAATCTGCATCATCCAACTCATTGTGCACACTAATACTACCTTATCCACTCTATTTTTGACCCCTGATGTTGAATTTGCTGGAAATCCAAGTGCTGTATCATTTTCTGCCTTTGCCCTCTCTTCCACACCACTCCAGCTCAATGCTGAGTTTGATTGGATTGCAGACACCAATGCTACATCTTATATGACTCCTCATCGACACTGGATATGTAATTTTAGACCACTTGTCATTCCCATTCAGCTTGCAGACCACCAAGTCATCTATTCTACTGGAGTTGGCACTGTCCAATTTACACTGGTGGTGGATGGTGTTCGGAAGCACACTTTAGAGTTTACTTGAGTGCTCTATGTTCCTGCATTGCACAACAATCTCCTCTCTGTCTTATACCTCACTTACCAAAAGCAGTTCACTGTTCCCATTGTCTATGATTGCATTATATTCTCTCAGAGTGGAAACCTTCTCTTCACCGCCTGGGTAAGCACTCATAACACTGCTCTCCTTAACGGTTCTACCATTCCTGTGTCTCAGTCTGTGAACCTTTCCAGCACTTGTGTCATGGATCTCTCTCTCTGGCATCATCATCTTGCCCATATGAACCTAGAGAGAGTCAAATGCCTTGTCAAGGGTAATCTGGTAGACAGTTTGGTTCTCAAGTCACAGCAAAACCCTGATCCTATTTGCAAACCATGTCTTTCCAGAAAGCAACATCAGAATCTTGTTCCTTCTTCATCCACTCCTGCATCTAAGCCACTCAACCTTGTCCACACTGATCTCCATGGACCTCTCCCTGTGCACACCCATTCTGGGTACAAATATTGGGTTCTGTTCATTGATGACAAGACATGCTTTTGCTCATTCCACCCTCTCTGCACCAAGGATGAGGTGTTTGTAGCATTTAAGAGTACAAGGCTTGGGCAGAGAGACAGCTTGGTCTGAAGATTAAGTGTTTGCATGATGACAAGGGTGGGGAATACATGTTGAAAGATTTTCAGGCTTTTACAGATCTACATGGAATTGAATGCCGACACACTGTTTGTGCTAGTCCACAACAGAATGGAGTTTCAAAATGCATCAATTGTATAGCTGCTGAGGTCATTACCACCATGCTTTCCAAATCTAAACTACCTGCATCATTTGGGGGAGAAGCATTGGCTGCCTATGTCCACATCTGGAACTACAGTCCCACTCATTCTCTTGGTGACATCACTCCATTCCAGGCATGGTATGGCAAGAAACCATCTGTTCGACACCTTTGTGTCTGGGGATGCATTGCCTACATTCATGTTCACAAGGACCAATGCAAGGGACTTGATTCACACACTCATTGATGTGTCTTCATTGGGTATCCTCCTGGTGTAAAAGGCTGGAAGTTCTGGAGTCCTGACACTCACAAGGCTCTAATCAGCAATGATGCTGAATTTGATGAGCGCATCTTCCCTGGATCATCCCCTTCACCTCATTTGCATCCTACTCCAACTCCTGCACAGTTTATTGACATCTCAGAAGATATGCCGGAAGTGGTTACAACTTACAACCAACCACCACCGCCTGCACCAATCTCTGCACAAGACCCATTGCCTCCCCCTCCTGCACCAGTCCCTGATCCCCCTCCTTTGCGTCGCAGCACTCGTATCCGTCACCCTCCCAGAGAGTGGTGGAAGATTGATCATGACAAAATTCATCGCAATGTCTCTCCTGAGTCCAATGATGAGGATGAGGATGAGCCTGTTGAAGAGGCAGCTGGTCTCATTTCTGTGTCATATCATCCAGATGGGTTGCTATCTCCTGCTGCTGCCATGGAGTATGTCTTCAAAGTCAGTGGGATGGAGCCCAGGACACTTGCAGAGGCACTGAAGCGTCCTGATGGTCAGCTTTACCTTGATGCTGCTATGGAGGAGATTCAGGCATTGGTGACAAATGGGACTTGGGAACTGGTCAAGCTCCCTGCTGGTCGTAAAGCTGTTGGCTCTCGTTGGGTGTTCAAGGTCAAACGTCGTCCTGATGGTCAAACATCATCCTGATGGTTCAATTGAGCATTACAAGGCTTGTCTTGTAGCCAAGGGCTACAGTCAGCATCCTATACAGAGACATTTGCACTCACTGCCAAGTTTGCTGTATGTCGTGCCATTCTGGCCATTGCTCCCATTGAGGACCTGGAACTTGAATCCCTTGATATTTCCAGCTCTTTCCTAAATGGTGAAATTGACACAGAGGTCTATCTTCAACAGCCTGAGGGATTTCACCAGGGTAGACCAAATTATGTTTGGAGACTTCTCAGGGTGCTCTATGGACTCAAACAGTCCCCCAGGGTGTGAAACAAGAAGCTGGATACCGTCTTACATGAGTGGGCTTCACTTGCATCAAGTCTGATGCCAGCATTTGTATCTGGCTCCGGGACAATGTCAGAATCCTAGTCCCTGTCTTCGTTGACCATCTCACCCTTGCTTCCAAATCTCTATCTTCTACCTCACATGTGAAGACCAAACTTGCAAAATGGTTCAAACTACATGATCTTGGCCCTAATTCCAGCCTACTTGGCATTGAAATCACTTGGGACCACTCACTACAATGTCTCTGCCTCTCACAGTGTCAGTACATCTTTGACATGCTTGATTGTTACAACCTTGCAGACAGTGCACCTGTCACCACCCCCATAGACCCAGGTCTCAAATTGTCATCCTCCATGTCCCTTACAACTCCTGAGGAGATTGCTGAGATGAAAAACATTCCCTATTCATCTGCTGCTAGCTCTATGATGTATCTGCCAGTTGCAACTCTCCCTGACATTGCCTATGCTATTGGAGTCTTATGCTGGTTCAATCAGAACCCTGGCATGACATACTGGAAAGCAGTCAAACACCTCTTTTGATATCTGAAGGGGATGATGGATAGGGAATAGCACAGGTTAGGGTAACCCACACGGGTCACCGGGTCGGGTGCCCTTGGGTTTGGGTGCGGGTCAAGCCGAGAGCACCTGTGACCTGGCCCAACCTGCTGCCTCAACTATGTACATGCATATGACATGCACGCACACACGTACAACATGACTGCACTGTACGCGTAGGTGTATGACACGAACGCGCCGTATGCACACACACCGACACCAATGCGCTGCATGCACGCACGCCGACACCAATGCGCTGCATGCACACACGCCGACACCAACACGCCGACACCAACGCACTGTACGCGCATGTGCTGACACCAACGTGCCATATGCGCACACGCTGACACCAACATGCCTTACACTCACACGTATGACACACACACATGCGGTGCATTTGTGTCGTACATCACATGAGCATATGGCACGTTCGTGTTGTATGTTGCACGCGCGTACGGCGCATTTGTGTTGTACGTCGTGTGCGCGTTCGTGTCGAATGTTGTGAACGTGTACGGCATGTTTGTGTTGTACGTCGCGTGCGCCTATGGCACGTGCAGGTGCGGCGTGCACCCGACACCTGTCGACCCATGGGAAGAAACCCATGGGTTGACGGGTTCGGGTTTCCCATAGGTCGGGTGCGAATGATGGATTATTAGCTTGTCTATGCACCCTCACCATCAGGTGAACTTTTTGAAAGCTACA
>QLPG01015273.1:0-10906 GCA_003314385.1 Gomphus sp. MG54 | reverse complement strand
AAGAAGAAGGTAAGCGACCCCTGCACTCGTCCTAGCCATCATGCCGGCATGCACGATTGGTGGGGCATCCTTTTTGTGAGAAGAAGGTAAGGCAGGGGTCGCCAACTGGCATAGTTAGTTGTCTTGTTGTGCCAGCATGTGTGTCGACTTTCCTGGACCAGCCTCTTCTAGAGCTCTCTGCTAGCCCATGGGTCACTTTCTCATTGTGCCAGCATGCACAACGATTGCAGGTCCTTTTTGTCATGCCGGCGTGCGTGGTGACTCTGTTTTTTTTTTTTTACAGGTTCCTTTTCTCGTCGTGCTGGCATGCACGGCGATTGCATTGACTTCTTTGCACCTGCATGTGTTTGCACCTGCCCACCTCTTGGCCTAACTCGTGCTTCATCACGCTGGCCTGCACCACCCTCGCACCTGCATCTGCACCTGCCGCTCTCACCTACATCCGCACCCGCCGCTGGCACCTGTACCTGCACCCGCCGCTGGCACCTGTACCTGCACCCGCTGCTGGCACCTGCACCTGCACCTGCCACTGGCACCTGCACCTGCCACTGGCACCTGCACCTGCCCCCGTAACTGGCACCTGCACCTGCACCTGCATCGGCACCTGCCGTTCGCACCTGCACCCGCACCTGCTGCTTGCACCTGCACTCGCACCTGCCTCCGCACCCACCGTTCGCACCTGCACCTGCACCGGCCATTCACACCTGCACCCACACCCACCACTCGCACCTGCACATCTATCGCGTCCAGGTGCAGTTGCGCCTGTTGCCGTCGTGCACTTTGTTGCATTGACCCGCTGCGTCACATTCGCCATCATGTACTTTGTTGCGTCGACCCACCACATCACACTCACTGTCACGCTATTCATTGCATTGACCCGCCGCACTGACCACCACCCCACGTGCAATGGCCTTCTGCACGTTGCTCACTCCTCACTCATGCATCTATGTCATACCATCATATGACACTACTCTGGGGTTTGGTATGGGCCAAAAGGGTAGTTGGTGGAAGATGTGGCCTATGTGCCTGGGTGCAGCTGGGAATCACATGTGGAACTCTTGCATTCCTCATGTTCTTCCTGGCACCCACAAATTCTCTTCTCTGGGATATCCAACCCATTTCACCAGATACTGCAGCACTCCTCTATGCATTTTAGAGTCTAGAACCTCCTCCACTTCATACTCTACTCCTTTTGGTGTCATCACTGGTAGAGGGGGTGTTGGCTTTTGTTGTATGGAGGATGTGGATATTCGGGCAGGGCGCAGCAGGATGTTAGAGTCCGAGTTCGTGTCAGGTCCGAGCTGACATAAGTTGGTCCGAGTCGTGTGTTTGGAGTCATAAGGACTTGGCTTCAACTTTAATGTTGCACCCTCCTCGATTGTCAGTCCTTTATTTTGGAGGTTCGGAGAAGATAAGTTTTCAGAGTTCAAGAGTGAGTGGGAATACAAGTCGATATTCGAACTAAGGTATAGTACAGAAGTCTGGAGGTATTTATACATGCGATCCTTATTGTAACTAATTAGGAATGATCAGGAGAACAATAAGATGAACGAAAATGGAGTACAAGAAGAATATACATTGGTGTTACAATAAGACTATTGTTTGACAAAAAAGGAAGATGTCCGAGGTCCGAGAATATGATGCTGGTGGGGCTCAGAGATGGCAATGTAGGTTCAGACTTGATTCGGAGTAGGGTTCCTTCGTAGCACCCTATGTCGGATGTCTGGGATGTCGGAGTTATATCGCGGATATAACAGTGCCCCCCTGTTAGGACCAAGCCTCGAGGTCCTGGCCCCTAACGGTGATGGAAGTAACCATGGGAAGATTAGGTGATTAGGCGTTGTGATAAGGTATATAAGGGGGGACTCTTTTTTATAGCAACTCAACTATGCCTTCGCCATCCTCCATCCCAGACGATGAGGCCATCCTCGAGAGGGCATTGCAGGAGGCATCGGAGAAGCTCAAGAAGGTCTGAGCTGACAAAAAACGCAAGGCCGAGGAGGAGGCCGAAAAGCAATGGAAGTCCCGAGGAGGAGGCCAAAAAGCAATGGAAGGCCGAGGAGGAGGCCGAAAAGCAACGGAAGGCCGAGGAGGAGGCCAAACAAAAAGCGGAGGAGGCCAAACGTAAGGTGGAGGAAGAAGCCAAGGAGAAGGCCGAAAAGGAGGCTAAAGAAAAGGCCGAAAAGGAAGCTAAGGAGAAGGTCGAGAAAGAGGTCAAGGAGAAGGCTGAGAAGGAGGCGAAGGAGAAGACCGAGAAGGAGGCAAAGGAGTTGGCCGAAAAGCTCCGAAAGGAGGCGGCTCGGAAAAAGGGTCACAAGACGCCTCGGAAGAGGAGCGTAAAGAGCTCCTTAACAATTCCGGAGCTATACACAATAGCGGAGGATGAGTCCCAACAAGGGGACTCGTCGGCGGTGGTCACTCGGAGGGAGACTCCGAATGTGGAGCCCAGGGGGTCGGGTCTGAGCGAATGAGACAAGGAGCGAGTCCGAATGCTCCAACAACAACACGCACTCCGAGTGCATCGGGCCCAGAAGGCCTACGAGAACTCCCTGCTGAGGAGTGCCAGGGTGGATGGTGTGGAGGTGGGTCTCGGTCCACTCGATTCAAGTCGAAGGACACTGATCAGCCTGCATCCCGACTTATATCATCAGTCTTCCGAGGACATGCTAGACTGGGTTAGGGTACCCGGTCGAGTTTGCAAGTGCTGCTCCAATTGGGAGGAGCCCTGCATGTGGCACGCTTCGGGAAAAGGAACCTCGTGTTTCATCTGTGCCGATTGGAAGGTGAAGTGCAAGGAGAAGGGTGATGGGGAGGAGGAGACGGGAGTTAAGGGGAAGAGAGGGAGGGTCCCTTCAGAGGACGGTGTGGGTCCGAAACCGAAGAGGCAGAAGGTGGAGGTGGTGATTGAGGGGCCGCCTTGGGGTCTGAGCACCTCCGGGGTTGATTTGAGAGAGGTGGTTGAAGAGCTGCGGGGGTTGAGGCGGGATGTGCGAGGCATCCAGGAGGAAAACCGGAGGATCGCCGAGGCCTTAGTGCACATGAATGACCTCCGCATTCTTGAGCAGGCTTGGTGGTACAATTGGTCGCAGAAGATGGATGAGTGGTGGGGGAGTACTCCAAGGGAGAACTGGCCGGGACCTCTGAGGGGTAAGGGGAAGGAGAAGGAGGAGGATAAGGGGAAGGGTAAGGAGAGGGAGAAGGAAGATGACGGGGGTTTGGGGGACGATGGTTCGGACCCAGATGATGCACCTGGCTCTTCGGAGTAAAAATTTGTATTATTTTTTTTTTGAAATATTTTGAACTTTGAGATCGAGTGAAAACATCTAAGTCAGAAGAAGTGAACTATTGGTCTGAGGTGAGGGTCTCTAGGACATCACTAAGGGGCCAGGTTTGTCAGGGTAGGCTCGGTGGAAGTCAGAGACTACTTCGGAGGCGTGGTCAAGTTCGTTGGCTGGCAGCCAGGATGTTTCATCCGCGGTGCCTTCGTATCCGGACCACTTGACTAAGTATTGCAAGGGGCTTCTTCTTCTTCTTCCGTCGATCTTGGAGTCAAGGATCTTGGAGATCTCGTATTCGGGTTCTCTGTCAATGATGACTGGGGGTTGGGGTGGGAGTATGCATTTGGGGAAGGTGTTCGGAGCTGATGGTTCTAACATGGAGACGTGGAAGATGGGGTGAATGACTCTCATATTCTTGGAGAGTCGGAGGGTGAAGGAGATGGTTCCTACTTGTGCGATAATTTCGAAGGGGCCTAGAAACTTCTCTGCTAGCTTTTTAGAAGGTCTTGTAGTTTGGATGTTTTTGGACTTAACAAAGACTTTGTCTCCAACTTTGAAATCCGGAGGAACTGTTCTCCGTCGATCCACGGATGCTGAGTATCGAGTTTGAGCTTCGGATATAGTCTTTCAGAGTTGTTGGTGCAAGTTGTCCAAGTCAACTACAAAATCATGTGCCTGAGAGGAGGCAAGGTTGCATTCGGGGTGAAAGGTGATGTTCGGATGATAGCCTTTATTGGCGTAGAAGGGGGAGATTCCCGTCATTGCATTGGGGGCATTGTTGTATGCAAATTCGGCGATAGGTAATAGTTCAGACCAGTTGTTTTGCTGGTAGTTGCAATACACTCAGAGGTACTGTTCGAGGGTTTGATTCATGCATTCAGTTTGTCCATCTCCTTCAGAATGATATCCGGAGGTAAGTGAAGCTTCATGTCCAGGGCCTTTCTGAGAGAGCAGAAGAATGAGGAGACAAACTCAGATCCTCGGTCCGAGGTGACATGTGATGGTACTCCATGCTTTGAGAATACGTGGAGGACGAATAGTCTGGTGAGGGTTGGAGTGGTGATTGTGTCAACGGTGGGAATGAAAAGGGATTGCTTTGTTAGGCGGTCTACGATGATGAGGATAGTGTCGTAGCCGTCTGAAGTGGGTAGTTTCTGTATGAAGTCCATGGAGATGGAGTTTTACAGACATTCGTAGATCGGTAATTGCTTGAGTAGCCTGTAAGGGCGATGTCTCTGTGGCTTAGACCTCATACAAGTGGTGCAAGATTTAACGTAGGACTTAATGGAATCTCGGAGTTCAGGCCAGACATAGTCTCTTCGGATGAGTTCTAATGTCCGATTCTGGCTAAAATGTCCTGAGATTGGGTGGTCGTGTTTGTCTTGTAGAACTCGGAGTGGGAGGTTTCCACGATCGGGGATGTAGATTCGTTTATCGAGGAGGAGAAGTCCATCCTCAGAGATGGTCCATCGATCGGTGAGGTTGTCCATTCAGGATGAGGTTGTGGGGTTTTCTCGGAGTGAGCTTTGGATGTCTTTGTGGAGTTGTTCTATGTCCATGATCATTGCGGCCCACATTACTGGAGTGTACAGGGAGGTGGCTCGGAGCGATGATACCAGTTGTTCCATTGTAAAGACTGGTCGGAGGTTGTGCGGATTGATCTTGGCATAGTTGCTTCCTCCCTCTTTAGAGTAGATGTCCCATCATCTAGTCAGTGCGTCGGGTTTAGCGCCAAGGCGACTGGGTTGGAAGCGGATTACCATGTTGAACTGGGAGAGATATTCGGACCATCGGACCTGCCGACGGGTGAGTAACTTGGTTGTTGAGAAATATTCTAAATCCTTGTGGTCGGTAACAACATCAATCGGATCTGCTGAACCTTCTAGGTAGTGCCTCCAGGTTTTGAAGGCCTCGAAGATGGCCAGTAGTTCTTTGTCGTGTATGTCATAGTTCAATTCCAGAGGGGTGAAGGTTTGCGAGTGGAAGGCTATGGGGTGGATGTCGTTGTCTGTTGGTGATATGGTGGAGAGAATTGCTGCGAGGGCATAGTCCAAGGTGCCAGACTCGACAATGAGTTGAGATCTAGGGATCCACTGTTGTAGGATCGGCACCATGGTGAACGCCTTCTTGAGAGTCTCGAAGGATGTTCTGCAATTCTCAGTAAAGTTCCACGGAGTATCTTTTCGTGTCAAACGAGTTAGCGGCACTGTGATGTTGGAGTAGTTGAAGATGAAGCATCGGTAGAAGTTTGCGAATCTGAGGAAAGACTGAATGTCTTTGATTTTTTGGGGTTCGGGCCATTCCTGGATGACTTTGACTTTGTCGTCGGCCATGGTCAGGCCCTTCGGAGAGAGAATGTATCCGAGGTACTCCACGGTGTTGGTGTGGAAGAAGCACTTGTCTGCCCAGGCATATAAGTGGTTCGCTCGGAGGCGGAGGAGGACTTCTTTGACGTGGTTTCTATGTTCTTCTAGATTGTCGGAGTAGATAAGGATGTCGTCTAGGTATACTAGTATGGACAGATCTAGGAGGTCAGAGAAGATGTCGTTCATGAATCTGTCAAGTCCACGTACTGAGACCCATCCGCCGGCAGTGCCGACCGAGCAATTACTCTATATCCACGACCAAGTGCCTGCATTGCCCGCATAACACTTGGTGCGACGGTCCCGGCTCGGCACATTCGCCATCTGCACTCCTCGGTTCATTTCACTTCGGGACTCCCCATCCTTGTATTATCCTTGGACGCGAACCCATTGTTTTATATCCGGCCACTCCTTATTGTCCCCTTTCGAGTCACGGTCCTATTATACTGTCTTTTATTGTTCTATCCCCGCTTTGCATTCCTTGTTCTAATTTTGTTCATTGTGGACAATGACCACATGCATTGCATACCTTGTTGTCCCACATTCCTTATTCCACATGTCGCTTCTTAACCTATATAAGTAGGACATGCATGTACATACTTCCTCATTCTGGGTATTGACTAGGCTCAGGCCCTTCTGTCTTCTTCCCTTCTGTTAAGTCCTCGACTCAGGCCGGCATCTTCAGCATCCCCCTGAGTATCTGTCTGTTGCAAATACAGTGGCACGCATGGCAAGTAGGGCGCAACGCACGAGTACATTGAAGCCAACGCCACTACTCTTGGCCTGCAGGACTTGGCCATAGTCTGCCCGACCTTTCGACAACACCCTTCGGCAGTACCGAAGTCCGTCAGAATCCGGCTCCTGACAGAATCGCTGGAAAGTGGCTGGGGAGTTGGTGAGTCCAAAGGGCATCACACTCCATTCGAAAGATCCATAGTGTGTGCGGAAGGTGGTCTTCCATTCGTCGCCTTCTTGGATGCATACCAGGTGGTACGCATGTCGGAGATCTATCTTGGTGAATATTTGGGCCTTTCGGGGACTGTCCAGGAGGTCGGAGATTTGGGGGAGTGGGTAGCGATCCTTCTTTGTTATCTTGTTTAGTCCACAAAAGTCGACGCATAAGCGTAGTGATCCATCTTTCTTTCGCGCGAAGAGGACTAGAGCACCCCCAGGGGAGCGTGAGGGTCGTATGAACCCTGTGGATATGTTTTCATCTAAAAACTCTCGGAGGGACTTTAGTTCACTTTCGGAGAGAGAATAGATCAGACCAAATGGGGGTGATGTGCCTTCCTCCAGTTCGATCTTGAGGTCATAGGGTTGGTGAGGGGCTAAGGTGTTGGCCCGAGTTTTGCTGAAAATGTCTTTGAACTCGTGGTACTCACTCGGAATGTTACTCAGGTCTATCGGACCTTCTTTGGAGTCTTGGCGGTTGGAGAGGAAGAGCTGGAAGGTTTGTGTACCTTCCATTCTTGATATTCGGGCAAAAGCTGCTGCGTTGACTAGAGCAACCTTTGGTGCCACGAGCTGTGGTTTCAGAGGGGACGGAGTTTCGGATGAGTGCGGAGTCGTAGCTGCTGGCTTGGATGGTACCTGGAGAGTAGTTGTGGTCGGAGAGCCGAACGATATACTGCCCAATACCCAGTCAATCAACGGATTGTAGCGGGTGAGCCAGTTGTGTCCGAGGACTGCCGAGCAACTAGAATCCAACGGAGTTACATAGAACGTAATGGTGTGCTGCTCCCCTGTTGGGAAGCGAATGTGGAGGTCGATGGCTTTTCGAATTACAGAGTTGGAGGAGCCATCGAAGAGTCGTAGTGGAATCGGAGTGATGTCATAGGTTCAGAGTTGATGCTTTACAGTGTAGTCGGAGTCCAGGAAGCAATGAGTTGATCCTGAGTCTATTAGTGTGTCAATATACGTGGTTTCAAGGTAGAGACGGATGGTCAAGGAGTTCGGACTGGAAAGAGCGGATGCGTTGAGTCTCATCTCCATTGGTGCATCATTGGGTTCAGCGCAGCCACTAACTGATGCTGGAGTCAAAGGGCTGCTTAGAGATTTTTTGACTCCGAGGTATCTTCTACTTTGGAGATTGTTGCCTCGGTCGTGCTTTCTATGATAGTTGTCGCACGTCCTTTGGCAGCGGCGGAGGTTGACTTAGGACATTCCTTTGCTATGTGACCGGTTCTTCCACAGAACAGGCAGAGGTTGTGTTCAAAACGGCATTGTCGTTCTTGAGGTGTGAGTTTGCCGTCTTTGCTGAGTTTCGTGCTCATGTCCGAGGTTGGCTTATTCGGGGTTTGGCTGGGGTTTGGAGGTCTGGTGCTCGTACTTGCAATCGGAGCTGTTGGTGCCCTGTTCCTGTCATACAGACGTTCAGGGTATTTGGACATGGAGGCTTCCCAAGATATTTCGGAGCACCTTTCCCAGTAACGGGAGTCGATCGACTGAGACAGTTGTCGTAGTTGTAGTAGGGAGTCGGGCTTTCCTACACGGGCGATTTTGTCTTTGATCCTATTGGGTAGGCCATTGTAGTATTCGCAACGGAGTGCGGAGTCTTCCCACTGAATGTGAACGGCGAGCCTGTTGAATTCCACCACGTACTTTGTGATGCATTGGTTGTTGCGCATTTGGAGGGCTTTGAGGTCAGCTTCGGCCTCTCCTTCTGGATCGTGGGGGCCAAAGTTGGCTTTGAGTTTGGAGACGAATTCTTGGTAATCGTAAAGCCAGTAGGGGTCTTCTTTGAAGGAGAGACCGGGTTCAAAGTAGTCCAAGGCAGTGCCCATTAGATACGATAGTACATAGGTTACTTTGGCACTGTCGGAATCAAAGGCGTCAGGGCGGTCTTGAAAGTTTAAAGTGCACTGCACCAGGAATGGTTGTAATTTCTTGGCATCGGAGCCATCGAAGGGGTTGGGGTCTTGAATCTTGGTTCGAGCTGATGATTTCTTTGAGCCAGACAGATGTTTAGCTAACATGGTGATGGCTTCTGCCAAGTTGGCTTCACCAGGAGCGTCATTCGAGGGTGGCATTGGGTTCTCTCGGAGCAGGTTTGACGAGTGTTTGGATGGTGGGTCTGGGGCTGGTGGAGGGTTTGGTGGCATATGGATGTCGGGTTCTGTGGCAGATAAGTTTGGGGTTAGGGATGCATGGCATACTGAAGCTTCCGTAAGTCTTTGAATGGCTCTGATTCGTTCGCTGCATCTCATAGACGATCAGGAGTGTCAGTTCGAATATACTGTTAGAGTCTGAGTTCGTGTCAGGTCCGAGCTGACGTAAGTCGGTCCGAGTCATGTGTTTGGAGTCGTAAGGACTTGGCTTCAACTTTAATGTTGCACCCTCCTCGATTGTCAGTCCTTTATTTCGGAGGTTCGGAGAAGATAAGTTTTTGGAGTTCAAGAGTGAGTGGGAATACAAGTCGATATTTGAACTAAGGTATAGTACAGAAGTCTGGAGGTATTTATACATGCGACTTATTGTAACTAATTAGGAATGATCAGGAGAACAATAAGACGAACGAAAACAGAGTACAAGAAGAATATACATTGGTGTTACAATAAGACTATTGTTCAACAAAAAGGGAAGATGTCCAAGGTCCAAGAATACGATGCTGGTGGGGCTCGGAGACGGCAATGTAGGTTCGGACTTGATTCAGAGTAGGGTTCCTTCATAGCGCCCTATGTCGGATGTCCGGGATGTCGGAGTTATATCGCGGATATAACACAGGACAGTATTAAACACAGGATGGATGTTCTTCCAATTGGGGGGTAGTCGCAGTTTATAGGCATGTTCTCCCACTTTTGCCACAATTGGGAATGGGCCATAACATCTGTCTTCTAGTTTTTTTGAAGGTCAGTCAGTGGTGACATTAAGGCCTTCCAAGTGAACCTTGTCCCTTACTTGATATTGTGGTACGTCTTGCCTTCCTTTGTCATAATACTTCTTCATGTCTGATGCTGCATTTTCTAGTGCTGCTGCTGCCTCCTCTCTTATTTTCTTCATCCTTCTCTCAAACACATCTGCCGCCTCTGTTTCTGCCTCCCGTCGTGGCTCTGTAGACTTCCTTGGATGCTGTCCATAGTTTAAGTAGAATGGAGAGTTCCCTGTCGACACTTGGATCTTGTCATTATAGCTGAACTCTGCCAATGGCAACCATTCCACCCAGTCATCCTGCTGATGGTTGACAAACAGCCATAGATACTGCTCTACCTCTTGGTTGATGCATTCTGTTTGTCCATCTGTCTGGGGATGATAGGCAGTTGAAGGGTTCATCTTTATCCCTAGCTGCCAGTATAGGTCTCTTGTGAACTTCGAGATGAATTGAGAGCCCCTGTCACTAATCACCACTTCTGGGAGTCCAAAGTCTCTCCACACCGTGTCTCTGAAGATCCTTGCAATCCCTTCTGATGTGACCTCCCCATTTGTCGGTGCCAATCTAATTTGTTTGGACAGTCTATCCACCACCACCATAATTGCATCATATCCCAGGCTTTGTGGTAATTGGGTGATGAGGTCCACCAATATGTACTGCCAAATCCTTGTTGGAATTGCATTTGGAGCTAGGGTCCCCCTTGGTTTTGCTGGGAACATCTTTGTTTGTTAACACCTACTACACCTGTCCACATACGTTCTCACATCTCCATGTATCCTTGGCCACCAGTAGTTACTGAGGATGAGCTACGTTGTCTTGAACCTCCCGGGGTGTCCTGCAGTGGGTGTGTCATGATGTACATGAATGATTTCCTCTCGAAGCTTCCTGTTCTTTGGTATGTATATCCTTCCTTCCCATGTTATGATCCCCTCTGCTTCCTTCCAATCCTTCTCTCCACTCTCCACACTCTCTCTCTGACTTTGCTCTCTATGTTCTTTGCTTTTCTGATTCTTTTCATCAGGTCTTCCTCCTCTCCTCTGAGCTCTCCCCTTATTGCTTGGAAGAACTCTTTCTTTAACACTGTAACTCCAGTATTATCTCCTTCTACTCCCTGTTTATGGTCTTCCCATCTCGAGAGGAGGTCAGCCTTCTTGTTGAGTTGGCCTGGTTGATGCTTTAGGATAAAATCATAATCTGCCAATTCAAGGGACCATCTGGCCTGGCGGCGGTTCAGCTTTCTTGCTGTCATGAAGTATTCTAGATTCTTGTGGTCCGTCCATATTTCAAATGGCTGCATTGTCCCTTGTAGATAGTGCCTCCACTCTGCCAATGCCTGCACGATGGCTAGCATCTCCTTATCATGTATATCATAATTCCTCTCCACATCATTGAGTGCT
>QLPG01015270.1:457-16606 GCA_003314385.1 Gomphus sp. MG54 | reverse complement strand
AGAAAGAGAGAGAGGAATGGGAAGAAAAGCAGAAAAAGAAGAAGGAAGAAAAGGAGAAGGAGGAGAAGGAGAAGGAGAAGAAGGAGAAAGAGGAGAAGGAGAAAGAGGAGAAGGAGAAGGAGGAGAAGGAGAAGTCGAAATCTTCCCTGGCACCTGGTGCAGGATTCACTCCACTGGTACCAACAACGAATAAGCCCACTCAAGAGAGTAAATTTACCTTTGCTCCCGTCGCTGCCGCCACTAGCACTCAGAAAACAACAAACCTTGAAACTCCTTCTCCATCTGCGAAACCGTCTTCGAATACCCCCGCTACTTCTCCATTTGCGAAACCAGCATCGAATACCAACACTGGACCGATACCCAATTTTTTCGCGAAGCCTGCGACTGGTCTCGGAAACACCACACAGCCGTTCACCACGTCATTATTTCCGCCTTCCACGCAAACCGCTACGTCGTCACCGGGCACAACCGAATCTACGGTTGCAAAACCGTCCCTCACGTTCGGGCTGCCACCCACGTCTACTTCTACACCCGAAGTAAGTACGAGTGACATCGGTTCCAGTACACCATCCAATCAGGCATCACAGCCCTCGCAAACCGCGACTCAGAAAACCTCTTTCCAATTTGGTGTAACAAGTACTTTCCAGGGTTTGGGAACGCCGCCTAAGTCTAGTTCAAATTCAGGTTCACTGCTGAGTCGACTGGGGCCTGCTCCTACCTCGTCTGAATCTACCACACCTCAGAACGCGTGGTCCTTACCATTTGGCGCTGCATCCACCAATTCAACCTCTACAGGCATATTTGGACAACCACAAACGCAGACGCAGGAGGGGACATCGAATGTGTCCGAAAGCACGAATAAGCCATCACCATTGACTCCCTCAGGACCATCTAATAGTGAATTTGGCCAGCCGTCATTACCGACTACTGGAGCGTCACTCGCATTTCCGATGGTCAACCCCCCTGGTACTTCTGATGCCTCGAAGACGGTTCCCATGTTTGGAAAACCCAGTGGTCAGTCCGATGATGCATCATCGTCTCAGCCAGCCACGTCGTCGGTATTTGGAAAGCCAAGCGGTCAGTCTGATACACCTCCTGCTGCTCCTATTTTGGGAACGCCTAGCGGTCAGTCTGGAACACCAGGGTCTCAACCATCAACCTTTTCGTCTGGGAAACCGACTAGTCAGTCCGATGCTTCATCGTTACAACCGGCTACACCGTCCATATTTGGACAGCCTAGTGGACAGTCTACTTCAACATCCACTCCAGTATTCGGGCAGTCTAGCTTTGGAACACCAGGGTTTCAGCAAACCGCATTTTCTCTGTTTGGGAAGCCAGCCGGACTGTCTCAAGCTGTACAGCCAGCCGCTCCTTCTATATTTGGGAAACCTGTTGACCAATCTGCATCAACGTCGCAATTGGCTGCACCGTCAATATTTGGAAAATCAGGTGGTCAGTCCGAAGGGGCGAAGCCTTCTATATTCGGAAATCCCAGTGGTCAATCTGAAGGGGTGAAGCCCTCTGTATTCGGGAATTCCAGTGGTCAGACTGAAGGGATGAAGCCCTCTGTATTCGGGAACCCTAGCGGCCAGACTGAGGCGAAGTCTGTATTCGGGAATCCCAGCGGTCAGTCTCAAGGGGTCAAGCCCTCTGTATTCGGGAATGCCGGTGGTCAGGCTGAAGGTTGGAAGCCCTCTATATTCGGGAACCCTAGCGGCCAGACTGAGGCGAAGTCGGTAGTCGGGAATCCCAGTGGTCAGACTGAAGAGGCGAAGTCAGTATTCGGGAATCCCAGTGGTCAGACTGAAGGGATGAAGCCCTCTGTATTCGGGAACCCTAGCGGCCAGACTGAGGCGAAGTCTGTATTCGGGAATCTCAGCGGTCAGTCTCAAGGGGTCAAGCCCTCTGTATTCGGGAATGCCGGTGGTCAGGGTGGAGGTTGGAAGCCCTCTATAATCGGGAACCCTAGCGGCCAGACTGAGGAGGCGAAGTCTGTATTCGGAAATGCCGGTGGTCAGGGTGCAGGTTGGAAGCCTAGCGGTCAGACTGAGGGGGCGAAGTCTGTATTTGGGAATCCTGGTGGTCAGGGTGCAGGTTGGAAGCCTAGCGGCCAGACTGAGGAGGCGAAGTCTGTATTCGGGAATGCCGGTGGTCAGGGCGGAGGTTGGAAGCCTAGCGGCCAGACTGAGGAGGCGAAGTCTGTATTTGGGAATGCCGGTGGTCAGGGTGGAGGTTGGAAGCCCTCTACAATCGGGAACCCTAGCGGCCAGACTGAGGAGGCGAAGTCTGTATTCGGGAATCCTGGTGGTCAGGGTGGAGGTTGGAAGCCTAGCGGCCAGACTGAGGAGGCGAAGTCTGTATTCGGGAATGCCGGTGGCCAGGGTGGAGGTTGGAAGCCCTCTATAATCGGGAACCCTAGCGGCCAGACTGAGGGGGCGAAGTCTGTATTTGGGAATCCTGGTGGTCAGGGTGGAGGTTGGAAGCCTAGCGGCCAGACTGAGGAGGCGAAGTCTGTATTCGGGAATGCCGGTGGTCAGGGTGGAGGTTGGAAGCCTAGCGGCCAGACTGAGGAGGCGAAGTCTGTATTTGGGAATGCCGGTGGTCAGGGTGGAGGTTGGAAGCCCTCTATATTCGGGAACCCTAGCGGCCAGACTGAGGAGGCGAAGTCTGTATTCGGGAATGCCGGTGGTCAGGGTGCAGGTTGGAAACCCTCTATATCCGGCAATCCCAGCGGCCAGCTTGAAACAGCTGCATCACAGACAAAGCCGGCATTTCCGTTCGGCTTTGGAAACAACAGTGCTTCCACTTCCACGCCAAACGCTCATCCATTTGCTCTTCCTCAAACATCTTCTCAACCGTCTTCAACAGAGGCCCAGGCATTTCCGGCCACTCCCAGTAATTTGCTCGGTTTTGGACAGTCATCGTCTACTACCAACTCGGCCACGAATGCGTTTGGATTCCCGAGTAAACCCAACTGAGGGAGAAAAGAAGTAGATAGTGATACCGTACTGCTGAAAGAATGCTTTTTGATTGTCCTCTAGCTCAAACGTGTAATACTAAATCGTGTTGATTGGAATATTGTGTATACATATATATTTTGGAATGATTAGAGAAATGGTGCGCCAGGTGCGCCAGAAGCAAGTCGATTCCCGGATACGATGCAATAGTTGCATAACTATATTTGATATTTACAATAAACGAGTGCAACTTGATAGTAGTGAAACGAGAGGGCTTTGGTATAATATGTTGGGGCAATGCAATGTGAAAAAAAACTAAACTGAGAAAAGAACCATGGAAGTGGAGAAAAACTTCAAGTATGATGCGGTGCACCCAAAACCTCTCTGGGTCCACGCTTGGTCATCGTATAAAGAAACGTGCAGATGACAACCACGAATTGGAGGAATATCCACAGGTCAATGAGCGCATTCGCTAAGGTACATTTGATCGTCTGCATACCATTGCGCGGGCGACTTTGTTCACGACCCACAGAGACTTGCGATGCCTGAGCCGTCGTAAGCGGATTTTCACCTTGCGACGCCCGACGCGTCGACGCCATCCGCTCCAGCGCACGCTCCCTACGGCACGTACGCACGTGCACACTCCCCTTGTTATCCTCGCCCGGCTCGATCTCAGGATAGCGCGTTGTCTCCCAAGGATCCTCGGCGTCTGGACTGTGTGGTGCGAAAAATGGGTGGCGCAGCAGGATACTACATGGACCTGGGCCGCGGGTGCGCCCATCGTCCGACTCAAGCCACCGGTTAGGCCGCAGAGCGACAGCGTGCGAGACAAGTTGAAAAGCTTCTCCAGGAGACGAGCGCAGGGCACCAACGGGGAGAATATGCTCATCTATTTCGAGAAAACGTCCTGCGTTGAGTGGGCTCAGAGCAGTCCGTAGAGCAGCGAGCGCAGGATCCTCCTCGTCCTCATCCTCCCCCTCACCATCCGTATCGTTGTCCCTATACAGGCTCCCGGCTCTGACCGACTCGTCATCGAAGAATGTGTTTTGCCGCGAAATGTCAGGGAGGCCGAGGCCCCAGTCTGCACCGAACTCAACGCCTAGCTCACTCCCCAAACTACGTCGCGGTCGCCTCCGCCCCGCGTAGCGCGCTAGAGATGCGTACGATGACGTGGAAAGATACGACGAAGAGCTACAACTTCTTGCCCGGAGTCCGGTGTCAATGGACACCCGAGATGAATCTGAAAAGTCCTGGTGGATTCCGGTACCGTCAAATGGCGAGGCATGGAGCGATGACAGAGAATCAGGCCTTGCTTTGCGTTTACCCTTCGTCCTGGTCCTGGAACGCGGGGAGTGAGAGGGGACAAGGATAATAGAAGGTGTGCTCCCCGCATCGTCTTTCGCAGGAGGAGCGAAGAGCGTGTCCGTAAGCGGTTTGCGGCTTTTGACGGCGTGAATGCTCTTAAACATATGCTTATTTCCAAGCCCACGGCTTCCTCTTGTTCCAATCGTGTCATTCTGTGTTGGCGTTTGGTCCAGTAAAGTATTTGGAAGTCCAGCCCTGTTCCGGTTTCTGTAGCTCCAGCTGCCGGGTCGGGGCGTCACGCTTCTGGCGGTCCGCGGACCTCTTAGCGAAGCCGCAGGACTCTTCATCCCTCTAATAGTGCCCTTGGTACCGTCATTGGCATCACTCAGCTCTGCATCAGCGTCCGCACCAATCTCTTCACCGAGCTCATCATAGACGCGGTTAATCTCTAGCGCGTCGCGCTCGGCGCGTGCAAGCCGTTCATGAACAATTTGATTACGGGCTCCGAGCTCTGCATTCGCCACCTGGAGTTCCTCGACTTTGCGATAAAGCTGGGCCACAACGGCGTACTCACCAGGTGTGATTGAACTATAATGAGAAGACGTAGCTGACGAGATGGACGCCTCATAGGCAGAACGCGACTCGTCCGGCTCTGAGTCCGACATGACATCAGTATTTATATGCGGGGGATTCATTCTCGCCACGCGGGGAGTGGCTACCGAGTCCAATGCTTCGATGCCTTGTCCCTGGGGGGCAAAGTCTCTGATCTCCTCGTGACTCTCCTGAACCTGAGCACCCTCCGCGAGCCTCAGCTTCCTAAGCCTCTCCTCGCGATCCCGTTTGCGCTCGTCATACATTTGCTCTCTGACTCGCTCCTCTAATTCGGCATTCGTGCGCTGGCTGGCGTCAAGCTCTGCTTTAAGACCCCCGATCTCGCGCTCAAGTTTGCGTAACCGACGGGCGCCTTCGATTTGCGCCGAGTCAGTAGACGCGCGGAGGTGGGTTAGCTCGGCGATGAGTTCTGTGTTGGTCTCTGAGAGAGCAAGTAGCGCGGAAGGAGAGGCAGAAATACGGCGCGCGTGACCGCGGTGTGCAAGGGCGTCGTGGATGGAGTTAGTGCGGGAGTGCGTGGGGGAGTCGCATGCGGAGCCAACAATGGAGATAGAGCTTGCGCGAGAATGGAAGGCGGACGCGGGAACGTCTTCGTCCGTCGTCCATGGATCGCTCTGGGAATCCTTAGGCTTCGTAGCAGAGTTGGTCGCCGAAGTATAATTGGACATCTGCGATTGCATGACTGGGAGACGCGACAGGAGGGCATCATGGCGCAGCTTGAGAGCCTCATTAGTCTCGAGGAGAGTCTTTCCCAGGTTCGCTGCGAGCGACAATTCTGAAATGTGAACAGGTATGTATATGCGCATATATACGGGATATAACGTAACAATAAACGCGCCTACGCACCAGTCTCGCGAGTTCTGATGATCTTCTCGGCTTGGAGGAAAAGATTTGCGAGCTCCTCCCTGGATTTCTGGCTCACTTCAGAGACAGTCGTTGGTGACAACTCAACCTCTTCCTCGAGCTGGATGCCCATCATCTTTGCAGTTGCCACGACAGGGTCAGAGGTATCACAGTCGGCTCCTTCATGAAGAGAAGGAAATTCAAGCATGTAAGGCGGCGGTGGAACACCATCACTGCCAAGGAGGTGACCTTTGGACAGCGAGCGCCGCAACAGAGCTGGAGGGCGCGGCCTAGGTGTCTGTAACCCTTCTGGAGAGAACATGACGTTGGATACGGTGAGTGTAACGAAGGGAAAGGGAAGAGAGAATGTCGAGGTCGCAGGGAAGGTCTGCGACCCTTTGAAACCGAGACATGAGGCGCTAACGTAACTGGGAATTTAGTTATTCAAGTTCCGCCCCAACCTTTCTTTTTGACCACCACAATCTAGCATTTTGTAACCCCTCAGACGATGATGAGATTTGATTGATTTTATTTTATTTTTCAATTCAGTTCCCACTCGCTATCGTATAGGGACATGCGCTTCCCAATGCCTTCGTCTCCTCCCCGCGATCGTGGCAGAAAAATCTGCACTATCCACACTTGACTATGCTTTGCTATTCCCGTGCTATGTCGGGTACTAAGTTGTAGCAGACATCCTTCTCATGTACATACTTATTATACTTTTACTATTTTTCAACAGTGTTCCTTTTCTTTTGAGTGTACCTTGGACGATCGGAGAAAAATATCTGGTCTTATCATTTTTAAAACTAGCGCGCGTCCTTTGTTAGCGACTATCACCATCGTTCACAATGTCAGACAAAAAGGTTGTCACCTTTGAGGAACTACAAACTCACTCCAAGAAGGAGAACCTTTATATCCTTGTGCACAACAAGGGTGGGTCTTTGCAATCTGGTTGTTATCCTATATAGACGTTGTGATCGGTTGCAGTTTACGATGTTTCGAAATTCATCGACGAGGTGTGTCCTGATGTGTTGTTTGATCGACCGAGCTATATTTCGCATACAGCACCCTGGAGGGGACGAGGTTATGCTCGCTGAAGCGGGTAAGTACTTGAGCTTTCGCTGTATGTTTTTTTCGGTCATATTCAGAGTGATTGTAGGCAAGGATGCCACCGAAGCGTTCGAGGACGTAGGCCATTCGGACGAAGCCCGGAATCTCCTAGACGGTCTCTTCGTTGGAGACTTTGAGGAGGGCGGCGTACGTCCTCGATGTTTACACTTCCTGCTCATCCCTACTTATGACGCACACTTATCACAGGTACTCAAGACAAAAACGATCCCCACAAGGATGACGGGGTCGGTCTCACAAGAGCAATCATCATCGAGGTGAGCCACCACGTTAATGCTTTCTTATTCATGTGCCTTTCTAATGCCCTCTTGCAGTGCTGTCACTTATCTCATTCCAATTGCTCTACTCGGTATCTATTTCGCATGGCGCTTCTACTCCTAACCCAATAAGCGTTGTCATGCTTGTCCTTAGAGATACTTTTACCCATATCATACTCGATGTCCCTCCCGGGACGCTGCAACTGTCACCCTCAACCACGCCCGTCCTATTCCCGCTGTTATTTTGTTTACCCACAGTTTATATTGATCCATCTCGTTTGCTTCATCTTATATGCTTTGTGGAACGACTTTGAGTGAATTTAGCAAGACACGATGACGTGAGAGTCCGAAGTTCGTGATTTTCGCATGGGAAAAAAAGATTTCAAGTCATATTCCTTCCTCCATTGGTGCCGCAGGATGGCTAGTGAAGGTAAATTTGGGCGCAGTGGCCTCGACTCAGGAGGATTTTGTGAGGGTTTAGTTTTTTTTTTCGAGATTCAATTATGGGCTAATTGAATTGTATCTGATTTAGATACTAGAGAGCAGGTACTAAAGCTATGTTCCATACTTAAGTTGATTTAAATTCTACAAGACAACCGCATCTTATAGTTCTCTGGTCTGGTTTGATTTCTCTCCGTCAGGGTGTTCAACGTAACGAACGTGGAATAGGCGTTTGTGCCGCTACAGGATAAAGATCAGGTATACAATGTGTAGCATCTAACTGTGCTTCTGAAACATCTCGTGCAAATGCGGAATGAAAGCAATGTTATAAGTAGAAGGTTCGGTACGGAGAGTACGTATGAGGTATGCAAGTGAAGTAAAAACAAACTCAGAAGAGAACGCTGACTGGAAAATAATGATGACAGAGCCTGAAATAGCGGATGGGGTCTAATAGAACATTCGTAGACTTGCAAAAGCACTTGCTTTAGGTTTATTGTGCGGCATCGGTTTACAACATAAGTAGAAGGTGAATGTCACCAGAAATCACAGATTGGGCTGAAGAAGGCGGATAAACAGCAGTAGGGAAACAGACGAGAAGACAAAGGGGTTGTGTGTTGTCTTGCTTTGCAGTAGTCGGTGCCAAAATATGGGTCCCAGAGATTGCCCTGGTGATGTAATCACTGAGTGAATACATCATGTGAAAGACTCTATTGTCACCACGTGGTATGATGTGATCTTGCACGCTCCAGAAGCGTCGCCAGCTTGCCAGTAAACCACATGGTGCTCCGGAGACATGAGGGACATTGGAAACCTTCAAGGGCGGGGGCAAGCTTGATGCTTTTGAGTGGTAGTGGAATAGAACTCAGTTGGTGTGTGAAATATATGCAAATGTCCCTGATTAGAACAAGCGGGGAGCGCCCACAAATGCTTAGTCTAACATAGCCGCGGCTCATGGAATAGTCGGCACTGTCAACTAGAGATGTGACAGGGTTTTGAAGCGCTGATGGACAGCTCGGTGGAATGAACAAAACGGACGATTGGTGATGAGCTTATGTATGATGGTTGTAAGACATGAAGAAAAGCTGTGACCTGAGCACATGACAGGGCTACAGCACGATAACTGGGAAGTGAGTCCCATACCTGAGTAAGTAAAGAGAAATACCTCATCTGTCTTCCATCCTTGAATTTCCCTTTGAACATTACAAATACATTACAATGATAATACTCTCAGTCTGGGATTAATCTGTTAGTTATCATCGGGGGAAATACCAAGTCCAGCTCGTATTTGACCCCACATCCGGCGGCTACCGATATTCAATAGACGCTTGCGAACTTTCATAACATACTTTCCTAATGAACTAGTAGTTCCCATTCCTTCTCACCACCACGTCCTGGAGCGTGTCCATGTCTTTCACTGCCAACTCTCGGTATGCTCTCTTTCCCGCGCTTTGTGCTCGTCTCTAACTGTGAAATTACAGTGTATATGTACTCGCACTCGTTGCCTATCTGGGCGCCTTTATATTCGGCTGTATGTGTCTTTTTCTTGCACAATAAACTTCAGCTCAATTCTCGCCAGATGACACTGGAGTTGCAGGGGGTGTCCTTCAGATGCACGGTTTCCAGAAAGACTTTGGATTGTTAGGACTGTCTCACGCTCAGGTCACTGACATTACCTGTCCGTCCATTCTTTCCCCCCCCCTCCCCCGCGCGTCTCCTACATGTTGCTGGCTAACAAATTCCTCAGCACATGTTGTTTCTATTCTACAAGGTGGTTGTTTCTTCGGCGCGCTACTTGGTGCCCCCTTGAGCGAACAGATAGGCCGTCGAAGAGCCCTGCTTGTATGTATGTCCATACTAACCCCTCGCATGTACCAACTTACCCTCCACCTAGGCTGTATCTGTAATATTTCTCATTGGTGCAGCAGGTATGCTTTTCCTGACATGTCGTGACGTGTGTGTTGACGTTTTTCGCGCATATAGTCCAAGTTGTAGGGTCGCGACGACTCTCATTCATATATGGCGGGAGGTTCGTCGCTGGCTTTGGCGTAGGCGCAATGGTACGCTTTCTTGCGCCTGTACTCACCTGACTTCTCAACTTTGCCTGCAAGTCCATGCTTGGCCCTACCTACGTGGCGGAAGTTGCTCCCAAGGAGGTCCGCGGGCGGATCACGGGTCTCTTCCAGGTCTGCCTTACGGTGGGCATCGCGGTTCGTTTCCCCTCTATCATGATGCATTGTTCAACGAACTTGCTCAATTTTTTTCCAGATCAGCTATTGGATTGTCTACGGAGGCCCGCTTCACCTCTTGATCAACGTTTCTCGGCTGATTTTTACTTTCCAGTCAATATCCACTTCAGCTCCTCCACAGAGCAATGGCGAATACCTATCGGCTTTCAAATTGCTCCGGTAGGGCTGATGTATATCCTGCTTTTCTTCTGCCGTGAAAGCCCCGTGAGCTTTTCGTTCCCTCTCCACTCACTACCACAAATTCAACCCCTCCTCTCCCAGCGTTGGCTCGCACGTCACAAGAAGGAAGAAGAAGTGCATATTCTCCTTTCCTTCCTTTTGCAAGGATACTCACACTCTTCCTTCTCCCTTACACAGTCCTTGATGAATCTGGCATGGTTCCGAAAACTACCAATTGACGATCCGCGCGTGGGAGAAGAGTTCACTGAGATCCTAGCCACAGTCAAGGAGGAGCGCGAGAGTTCCGGCCCACTGCGCGAGTGTCTGCGCAGGGGGAACTGGATCCGTTTTATGATCGCCTTCACTATGTTCACACTGCAGCAGTGGAGTGGCCAGGTGAATGGTTTTCTACTTCTCACCGACATTATTCAATTATTCATCTCGTCGTATTACAAAAATGTTCCAGAATTCAATTGGGTACTATGCGCCGCAGGTGTTCATGTCCATCGGGTTCGGGAGCACGAATACGACACTATTTGCCTCGGGGATTTATGGCCTGGTCAAAGTGTTCGCTACCACTGTCTTCCTGTTCGTCGGAATCGAGCAGTTTGGTCGTAAACGGTCGCTCATCGGTGAGTCTGCGTCTTTAGGTATTCTATGCTTTATTCTACTTATTGCTTTCCCTGTACATAATTTTAGTTGGTGCATTCCTCATGGGCACATTCTTTTTTGTCCTCGGCGCACTGTTCAAAACACACACTCCGGACACCGAGTCTCAACATGTGTCCCAAGCGTCTATTGCCATGGCCGTCATGATTTATCTCTATGGTATGCACTGCTCTTTATTCAAACTGCTACCCTTGTCGACGTCGCCCTTTATACAGTAATACCATACTGTTTTTGTAAGTTTGCCTTATCTCGTGGAGTGCACGGCTCATTGTGGGCGGCTCAGCTTGGGGTCCTGTACCGTGGGTATTCTGCAGTGAGATATTCAGTAACAATCTACGGTTGAGTCGTCTCCAATTGCTTCTGTCAGAGTGAATCTGACAATCGTACATATCAGGTCCTACGGTGTAGCATGGGCAGCTGCGACGCAATGGCTGTGGAACTTTGTCGTGTCATATGTCACGCCGCAGTTGGAGGAACACCTCACACATGGTGGTTTGTTCTTTTTCTTCGCGACAATCAATATCGTCTCGTGAGTCCTATCCCATCTTGGACCTTCATCCACGCAACTGGTATACTTGCTGAAGCTAGCATAGCTGTTTATATTCATGTCTATTACCAGAAACGCGTGGGTTGTCGCTGGAGGTACGTCAGTAAGTCACAGAAATGAACTCCTCCCCATGACTGTTTTCCTACAGGACATGGACGTTCTCTTTGGCGTCGTATCCGTTGAATCACGACAGCGTGATCGACTGGTCGTACGAAATAACCTTATGGGGTCAGTGTACGACGGCAGCACACCGGGGTACTTTTCCGCTGTTTATCCAATGAAAAACAAGTCTGCCACCCTCATCCCGGAGAGCCAGACATCGATTCACCAAAAGGACATCCCGACGAGTAGGTCAATTGTATTGCCGGAGGGCCAAGACGTAGAGGCGGAGGGAGGCAGTCTCGAAAAACTTGGCAATATTTGGACGATTTCTGCGTAGGGGCGTACAATTTGGCCTGGCTGTTAAGGGCCGATTGCAATGATAAATTCGATCCGGGAACTGCTTGTCGCAGCGAAGCCTCCAGCCATATGGTGACATGGATCGCGCAGACATTATGACATTACGATGCGGATGCAAGGACTGTTCCTGACAGGGAACCACGAGACGATTGCAGCGAGGACAGTTCGTGCGATCTAAATCGAGGGGAAAGGTTGTACGTTTTTTTAATTTGAATTGAGACAATCACTTGTTGCATTATTATCACTTTCCATCTGCTCGTTCCGCTCTGTACGTTACTTTGTAATCCGAATATACCAATATCCTGTTGGCTGAACATTGAATGAGGGTTCTACTGGTGTTACTGTCCTGGTCAGGCTACTGGTATATAATTATGCAACAATATCAACCCGCCTCCCTAATCATTTCCCTAACAGGTCTTTCGACTGATTTTTCGCTATCCCCTGTAAAATGAGAACTTCTACTTATTTCAAGCCTATGTTGGGACCTTTTGCGCTCGTTCCGTTGCCGCCCACCTACCAAGCGGTCATTATCTAGTAGTGAGTTTTGTTTATTACCATGCGTTTTATGTCTATGCTTTTGCTTGCTCGAGTTGTCCTGCATGTTCTATGTATACGATTTGATAACACGACACATCAATCTGAATGAAGGATTGCTCAACCTAACCCCCATATTCCCGACTTTGTCACGCCTTCAACGAGCGTGTCGACGTTCCCTAATAAACTGCTCAGAATTTCTTTCTTCTCCTGCGTACCTCTTCGGGGGTGACCGTGACATTGCACCGCATGTAACAACGGAGTATTTTCAAAGATATGTCTTGTTTTCGTGGGTGACGCAGGAGTGAAAGAAAGATCAACAGGTGAGCAGCGTCCTGGTCTCGGGCTGGGCAGAGTGCGTGCTCCTGCGCGTGGTGTAGTAAATTCAAGGCATGGCACTTTCTTTGGGGTCACAGGCACAAAGTCGAGGTCTTTGCGGAGGAGCGCGAGATTTCGAGGAGTCTTTCGGGGCGTGCGAGGTGTGGGAGGGGCTGTGGAGTCTGGTGAGGCAGAGCGGGAGGAGGGTGTGTCCAAAGATGGCGGATGTGGTGTGGTGGTGCGTGAACCTTTTCGAGGTGATGAAAAGGTTTTTGGGGGCTTCGTGTCTGGGATGGGGGTGACTTCGCCAGTTTCGTCCAAGAGATAGAAATATAGAAACTCTATACATTTCATTCTGTATGTCGCATCAGTCTGATAATTAACACAAAGAAGAAACCGATACCGTATATCTTTGGCCACTCCTGTTCTTTTGAGGATCTTGACTACCAGCTCTAAGCCCTCCACCTCCTCGAATGTGCGCAATGCACTAGGGGCATCAACAAGAACGCACAACAATGTATCTATAGTGCACGAAGCAAGCGTTGCTGTGCTATGTGGAGAAGTCGGGCGGGAGTCTGGATTGCATGAACTCGATAGAGGCGTAAAGGACATTTGCCTAGAAAGTGACAATAAATCCGCGAAGATCTAAGGGCTAGTTAAAGGTATGAAGATTGAAGATGGATAGTTTATACTTGGATGCACCACCTCTTGCTCAAGAATAATTTGCTTGATGGGTGTAAGAGAGCGACACCTTGAAGGATTAACAAAGACTGTATGATAATTCTGGAAGTAGATGATACATCTGGAATAGTAGCACCTCCAAACCGTACTCAGCCTTGCAAACAAATTCCAGGAATCCTTACCTACTTTCTGTGTTCACCAAGTGCGCACTCTGCTGTAAAAAGGAAGTTAATGGTGAGATGTAATGCATGAGGCGGGATGCAACTGATACCACCATGAGTATTGCTTCGAGAGAATACAGGAGCACTTACCGTTATACTCAAAGCTTTCTTGGAGCCTTAAAAACGCGTCCAATTCTTGCGTTTCGCATGTGGGTACGCATAATTTGACGAGGACATGCTCGAGGGCATCCAACGCCCTGCTACGTCGGGTCAGCGATGACCGAGAAGATGAGAGCTGCTGGAGGCATTAAAAGAGTCTATTCCAGAGAATTAGCATGGCTCACATCATCGAGAGCATCCGCCAGTGTTCGTTTCATACACATTGTTACAGAACATATAGCAAACACGCACAAATATACCACGCACCTGGTCACGTGCACATAGGGAATGGCACGGGTTATGCCTACCCGCACAGGTCACCGGGTTGGGTGTCCTTGGGTTGGAGTGCGCGTCACCCACATTTGACCCGTGGGTGACCGGTGCTGTTCCCTGCTTTGTTGCGCTTTCCTACCAAAATTGCTGACACACCATATCATGTGACTGCTGGTGTAGCAGAAAAAAGAAAGGAAAGATTATTACAGTGTAGTAGACTTCCTTGATACACATTGATTTTCCAGGGTCTATTCTCACTCCAGTGATACAGGGTTTTTCACAAAGAATCTACTACATATAAGCAACATTTAAGCCAAACTGCATAAGGGAGGGAGAAGAATTGCATTCAGGAGGAATTTATTTTTATCTAAATTTACTTGATTTTGATATTACAAAATCAGTAATTGCTTAAATTTTCCAAGAGATTTTGTCATAGAGTGTTCACATGAGGGTGTCAGGGGATGGCCTGTTCTGACTCCAGATCTTAGCCAAAACTCTATTTCAAACTCTGCTTCAACTCTGAGACTAAAAGACAAGAGTCCAGGGGCAAAAGGGAAAGCCTGACCTCTACATCCTGTCAAGTACATGTTAGAATACAAACCGCAATGCCCAAAACCCCTGATTAGTAAGCAAGGCCATTATTGGCCATTTTAGGTCTTGTGTGGCTGCAAGACATTCTTTTTATTTGATTTATTATATGGTTTATTGTTCTATATATTATAAGTAGTTACAAGTTCATGTACCATCTCCCTCAGTGGTTTGACATCACGCAAACACTGAGGTAAGACATCTTTTCAATTCCTGTATTGTATTCCGCTCACCTGTACTTGAGTAGACCTTGTTGTATAGGTGAATACACTAGTGATTTGACATCACGTAAATACTGAGACCTTGTTGTATAGTTGTATCTTTCTTGTTATCTTTACAGTACACACACCAAGCATCAGTTACTTGGTAGTACCAACTGAATGTCCAGGTGACCAAGTCATATACAAGTTACTTAGTATGTTGGCCTTGGCTCAGTACATTCATCATCCACACTTCCCATCCTATTTGTCATCCACTCTTCCTTTATTCATTTTCCATTATTCCCAACCCATTTATTCTTTTATTATCAGCCCGTTTTACCTCAGGACATTTTGTATTGTTTTATGCTTGGCCATGACCCTATTGTTTTATATTTGGTCATACTCTATTGTCTTATTCTCAGTCGCATACTTATTATCTTATACTTTGCCATGTCTCATTGTTCTATTTTTGTTTATATTCTTTGTTCTATTCTTGAGCATTGTGGACCAATACTTCCATATGCTCTCTATACCTCATTCTTTTCTCTATGTCTTATACCACCCTGATTCCACATCTCATGTCAGGCACCTTACGCCAGCAAGCCAACTATTCAATTCAGCCCACTCAGCCCATCTCCGCCTTCCCTCGCTATTCAATATTACGCCCTCAGTCCATGGACTATATGCACCTTGTGTATCTATCTTGGCATCACATGCTCCTGTCAAATCATTCCACTTATTTACGTCACATTCCACATGCTCGCTTTTCCATTCCGAACTCATTTACGTTTAATATCTTTCATTATGTTTCATTTCCTTTTCATCTGTTTGTCAGGAACCGTACGCCGGCAAAGCCGACCATTCAAATTCAGCCCACTCAGCCCAACTCCGCTCTCGCTCACCCATCCAACCCTACGCCCTCAGCCCACGGACTATATGCACCTTGTGTATCCATCTTGGCGTCACATGCTCCTGTCAAACCGCTCCACTCATTTATGTCACATCCCATATGCTTGTTATTCCGTTCCGTCTCCATTTACGTTTCATATCATTCATTTACATTTCATTCCCTTTTCATCTATTCGCATTTCCGCTCAGTCCTTTATGTCCAATCCGCTATTACGTTCCTTAGGGTAACTCTGTTGGGAATCTGAGTGACACGTCACTCAACAATGTCACGGAGGAGATCATTATTTGGACGTAGTATTTCTGTTTCTCGCTTTTCACGTTCCTCGGCTTTCTCATTCTATTAAAGGAATCTATTCGACTCCTAATAGATTAGAAAGTAGTATAAAAGGCCTTGTACTATTAGTTCAGTCCTCAGTCAGAATATCAACCCTGATATTGACTGAGATCCTCCGTTACTTCCGTCTTCCTCACCATTACGAAATTTGGGGACCGTGTGATCCAAGCAGGCGCAACGCAAGCACGTTGAAGCCAACCCCAACTCTGAACCTCGCTAATCACTTCGCCATTGGGAGATTATATTATATTATGATTACGTCTTTTCACTATCGTAACAGTATATTCTGACTGCTACGCTTGATCGCACCTTTCCTTCGCATATTACGAACCATTATGAATACCCGATCCACTACTCGCGATTTACCCT
>QLPG01015266.1:0-20538 GCA_003314385.1 Gomphus sp. MG54 | reverse complement strand
GTACTATCACTGTTGTATCAGCTCTTTGTAGTTCTCATATTTCTGTTTTATCATTCCAAGTTATCATCATGTAGTACATTTTGATTTATCTCCATGTTTCTCAGAAATGGCTTAGGAAGATACAAAGCAGGGACATAGGGGGAGATTGCTTGCTTATACAGGAGATGCATATGCATACCTATCAAACCTTGTGGGATGTGGATAGTGTGCGGCTTTTAGATGTAATTGCCACACATGGTGCCCTCCCATCATGCCAATGTGCATGTGGCAGGACAGGATGACACGGGTTTATATACTGAAGGTACACCCACGAGTACCAGAGCAATCCCTTCTCACATCAGTTCGATTTGATCCAGTATGTGCAATATTACCTATCAAAAATAAACACAATAAATGAAACAATACCGAATCTATATGGGGGTACCCAGATCAACTGAAACTCACTTCTAGGCCGATTGGATCTGATCTCAGTGGTTAAGTCTGAATAGTGCAACGATGAATGTTAAACGATATAGTCCGCGTGCAGTACCACGGCACATCAAAGGACACTCAACAGGATGAACGATCAATAATAGTTCATCGGTGGCGTAAGGCACCTCGGATCAACTCCAGCACAGGGCAAGGCCGATCAGGTGTAACTTAAACTGATCTCCGTGATCGTGCCTGAGTTTCATAACCATAAAGTTATCCAACGAACTCCTCCCCACTCCAAGCCCAACCTGATATCCATATTTTTCTCGATAAATGATAAACTACTTGGCCTCAATGCAGATTTATCGGTTGTGGTGTACCAGATCAAATCCCTCGCCGATTCTAACCTAGCATCGATGTGGTGGCTTAACGAGTCAACTTCTGCTCACTCTGAGTTCGATCATCACGGTGGAAGTGAGCGCTGTGTACTCTTTACGCGACCTCATACTTAATCCTCAATGATTGATAGGAATCGTTCAACAAAAATATTGTCAGCCTAAGTGATCTTCGAACCGAGATGGAGAAAGTGAAATGAGTCAACATGCGACAAGCCGTTGGTGATGGTCTCAGCGACTGCACACGATCGGTGACGCATGGCATGACGTAGACTTGGCAACCTGGCGTGATCGAGAATAAAAGTATACAATGCAGCATCGGGATGATGTCGTCCGATAATGACAAGGTCTAATTCCATCGAACATCCTTTCTGTGATACCTTCCATCGGTACGAACCCTGATCAGAAAATAGATGGGCATTCCTGGGCGGACTGGATCAATTCCGTCTTATTTCCGAGGAGGGCGGCACATGCTCCTGCTGCGTTGGTGGGGCAACCCTGATTGTTCTGATTGAGAATATATGAAGACAATATGGTATTCATGGGATCGTCACTTGGATCACCGGATGTAGTGTGATGATCAACTTCAGCCAACTCCGACCTCGACCCTGAGTAGGCTAGTCAGGGAGATCACCCTATGGCCTTGGTATGGCGCAGTGTGACGTATAGGACAGAGTAGACTTGGTCTCGGTGATTGTGCACAATCGGTGGAGCAACCCTTACTGGCATGATAAAAAAATTGCATCCACAGGGCCTCGGCGTGGCATAATATATGGCGTAACGGATCAGTGCCGTTCAGTCCTAACCCACAATCGCACAAGATAGATGGGCCCACCTTGATCGACAGAATAATTGATAAACAACAAATGGTATGACCTCTGTGCTGTTCTCGGTGAGGATACCTGATCGGTTCCATAACCCTGGCTGGTTGGAGTTATGGGCAGTGACATGGGTGTGGGGTGGGATACTGTTGTTGGAGTTTTGTTATGTCCATGGCATGCTATCGTTCATATAGCCGTTTCTCCGATTACGCTGCGTATTGCGACATAGATTTTCGGTCGCTGTGCGCTGCCGTAATAGGCGCGGGGGTTCGGGTGGCTGTGCATGAAAGGAATCCGACGTCGAGCGACTTCTGCCTCTCAGCCCTGAACTACTGTTTGAATTGTTATCGTGACGATGGATCAACGAAATTAGGCTTCTGTACTTGATCCTAATCAATAACATCGTCACTCACCGGGATTCAATTCTACTATGACCAATGTCAACTTTCGTATGTTGTCTGCTGAAATGTCGAGCTCAAGAACTTTGCGCTCATTCCCATTTGTGTTGGAGATGTTGGTGGAAACATGTCTCTGCAAAATAAAGCCTATATGAACTCTAACTCGACCCATGGTAAGTGCGAGGACCATGGCTATCCATTTCACCCTATCCTCCCAGTTAGCAGCCTAGTTCATACCAAGCTTATCTACAAACCTTTCATACAGATGATCGTCGGCAAAAGATATATAATTGGCTGGCGGGTCCCGACCCCTGGCCAAAACATGCTCGTGCTCTAAAGGAGCGACAAGAAACGACAGGATTGTGGGTTTTTTCAGTGAGAAAGCTTCAAAGAGTGGAAAATCAAGACCAACTCGCTCCTCTGGCTCAATGGCCTGCGTATGTTTTCTGCTGCGTCCCTTGTTAGCCAATCTTTTTGTGCTGAGAGACTAGTCCAGCTGGCGCTGGCAAAACGATCCTATGGTGCATACACAATTTGTTTATAAGGATATGTGTTAACGCATGTATTGATCAGTTCTACTACCATGGAAGAGATTGTTTGGCACTGCGAGACAAGTCCCTTGTTTGCATATGGCTATTTCTACTTCGAGTTCCGCAACATGGACATACATCCACAGACTGTTCTTCAGTCTATCATTAGGCAACTATACTTACAATGCACGCATGTTCCTGATGAATTGGAGAAACTATTCTCTAAGAATGCGAACGGTCGCCGATCTCCCTCTCTGGAACAATTAATTTCAGTTCTGAAATTCACAATTCAGAGCTTTGACCATGCGTACATCGTTTTCGATGCGCTTGATGAATGTCACGACCGCCGTCATTTTCTAAAATGTCTCAAAGAGATACACGGCTGGGGACTTGGTCCATCACACCTGTTGGCAACAAGTCGGCAGGAAGATGATATCACAAGAGTGCTGAACCCCCTTGTTTCACATCTTGTACCCATGGACCACATCCTTATGGACGGTGACATTCATCTACATGTATCCAAAACATTGGAGGATGATGGCGATTTTGTTATGTACTCTGAAGAGGAGAGGGAGAAAATCAAAGAAGTTCTGACTAAGCGGGCTCATGGAATGTAAAGTGGTCTATCTGTCTTTTCGGAAGTTGTTACTGACTGATAGATTGGTAAGGTTTCGATGGGTAGCTTGTCAGTTAGACGCACTACGAGATTGCTTTACGCACGACGACCTGACGGAGGCATTGGAGTCGCTCCCGGTCGGTCTACATGAGACTTACGATCTAATTCTCTCAAACATTCGCCAGAAACACAGCCAGGGAGCTCTCAGGATCTTGCATTGGCTTACATTTTCTTCGAAAACGATATCACTTCTGAAGCCATCGAAGTACTGGCTACGGATCCCGATGCGAAAGATGGACATCTATTTAAGCCAGGTCGACGACCTCTGGATTCGCAAAAACTTCTAACCATGTGTTCGAGTTAGTTACTATTACTTTCAGAGATGCTTCGAGACATCACAGAGGTTATTTCCATTACAAGGAAGAAACCTTTGACCCATATTGGACATGCTTCCCTAGAGCTGCGGAACTCACGCTGGCCCATTTCTCCGTTCAGGAATATCTCATCTCGGACTACCTTAGTCAACGAACCGACGATCTGTCTTTCTATCACTTAAACACAAGGATTGCCCATACATCCATCGCTAGGACATGTCTTCCTTACCTGCTGCAATTCGACCAGCCTGGATGCATATAGCCGAGTACCCAAGCCTCCCATCCATTATCTGAATATGCTGCGGAGGAGTGGGTGTACCACGCTAACTTGGGTGATGATGAATCGGATAGTTTGCATGGGCTAACGATGGACCTTCTTCACAACAATGCGGTGTATATGAACTGGCTGGCACTTTACAACCCGCATGGAGACTGGAACAGATTACTTTCGCCTCCAGACACCCGTTCTCGGCTCATATTATTTGAACTCTGTACTCCTCTATACAATATGTCATTGGCCGGGTTGAACAGAGCGGTTGAAAATCTGCTGGAAGGTGGTGCAGAGGTGAACGTCCGACAAGGTCGTTGGGGCAGTGCACTATAGGCAGCGTCGTTTCACGGCCACGAGAACATTGTTCGCTTGCTTGTGACAAAGGGAGCGGAAGTGAACATGCAAGAAAGGTCATTTGGCTGTGCTTTGCACCTGGCGAAATCCCATGTACATGCGAGCACACGTCAGGGAGGATTCTACAGCACCGCACTGCAGGCAGCCTCATTTGGTGGCCACCAGCGGATCGTTCGCTACCTTCTAGAGAGAGGAGCAGATATTAATGCGGGAGGAGCATTTGGGAGTGCATTGCAGGCCGCGGCGTTAGGTGACGAGACGATCGTTGGGCTATTAATAGACAAAAAAGCGGATGTAAAAATGCAGGGAGGAGAGTTTGGCACCGCCCTGCAGGCGGCCTCATTTGATGGCCACCAGTGAATCGTTCGTTACCTGCTAGAGAGAGGAGCGGATATCAATGTGGTGGCAGGAATATTCGGGAATGCACTCCAGGCGGCGGTGTTAAAAAATCACGAGACGATCGTTCGACTATTAATCGACAAAACAGCGGATGTAAACGTGCAGGGAGGAAAGTATGGCACCGCCCTGCAGGCGGCCTCGTTGGCTCGCAACACGGACATCATTTGCTACCTGCTTGAGAGAGGAGCGGATATGGATGTGGTGCCGGCAGGAGAATACGGGAGTGCACTGCAGGCGGCGGCATCAAGAGGTCATGAGACGATCGTTCGGCTATTGATCGACAAAGCAGCGGATGTGAACGTGGAGGGAGGAGTGTATGGCACCGCGCTGCAGGCGGCGTCATACTGGGGGCACCAGGACATCGTTCGCTACCTGCTAGAGAGAGGAGCGGATACCAATGTGGTGGGAGGAGAATACGGGAGTGTAGTGCAAGCGGCGGCGTTAAGAGGTCACGCGTCGATCGTTCGGCTGTTGGTCGATAAAGCAGCGGATATCAACGTGCAGGGTGGAAAGTATCGCACCCCGCTGCTGGCGGCCTCAGTAGGTGGCCACCAGGGCATCGTTCACTACCTGCTGGAGAGTGGAGCAATATGATGAAATAATAATAGACAACTTTGCACAGTAGTTCAGAGATTTTTTCAGATGAACTAAATAATCAAACTCCTCAGTGATAGTCAACCACTGAGGAGTAGGTGCATATGCAGGTGAGTGTTTCACTTGCATATATGCAAATGTAACAACATCATCTGTAAGTAATACCATGTTATAGTCTTCTTATAAAATCTCTAATCTTTGTGATTGGATTGATAGACTAAAGTATATGCTAAACTTAGTGACCAATCACTTACATGCAAGATTTGACAGTCTTTTCTTCCTGGCAGCTTCTGATCAGATTAACCTTATTATTGCAACCATTGGACACTTGTATAAGGTGCATCAGTCTTATAACTTATGCAGTAATCTGAAATTGCACTCAACTCATTTATACACTTATAAACATATGTCAGACTTACAGTTCTTGAAATATCTGACAAGCTCACTGTCATACTTTACAACCTTTACAACTGACAAGAATATGTATGGGACTAATTACTTATATGCAAAATTTGACAGTCTTTTCTTCCTGGCAGCTTCTGATCAGATTAACTTCATTATTGCAACCATTGGACACTTGTATAAGGTGAGTCAGTCTTGTAGCTTATGCAGTAATCTGAAATCACACTCAACTCATTTATACACTTATTAGCATATGTCAGACTTATAGCCCTTGAAATATCTGACAAGCTCACTGCCATACTTTACAACCTTTACAAATGACAAGAATATACACCATGTTTAGGGACCAATTACTTATATGCAAAATTTGCCAGTCTTTTCTTCCTGGAAGCTTCTGACAAGATTAACCTCATTATTGCAATTATTAGAAACTTGTGTAAGGTGAATCAGTCTTGTAGCTTATGCAGTAATCTGAAATCACACTCAACTTATCTATACACTTATCAGACTCTATATCAGACTTATATATATTTCAAAAACTGTAATAGTCTTATGGTCCTTATATAGGTATATATGTACTGACAAAATTGAGGCAATTTTTCTGATGTGATTTGAGGGGTTAAGTCTGAATATTTCAGTCACAATTAAAAATGAATGTTAAATAATGGAGTCAGAATGGAATACCATAACACACCAAAGAACACTTGAGTAGGTCCCAATGGAATAATACTTGTGTAACAGAAGGGATCTCAGATGAACTCCAGCACATACCAAGGCCAATCAGGTCAAACTTATCTGATCTCTGTGGTCATACCTTTGCGGCCATCAAGTTCTCTGATAGAGGTGGATGACAATTTGGCATCCTTATAAAAACCAGAATCATATCTCATCAACTCCTCCCTAATCCAAGCCCAACCTGACCTCCATAAACTTTCTCCCTAATAATATTGAGGGGATCATATATCATAGAATGTGTGACCTCCATCTAGGTTTTTCAGTTGTGATGTACCGGGTCAAATCCAGCTCACTCTGATTTAGCATCTACATGGTGGGTTAACAGACGAACCCCTGCTCACTCTGAGTTTGATCGGGTTTGGCCTCAGTGATTGATCACGATCGGTGGCGCAACCCTGATTGGCATGATCTAGACTTGGCAAACGATCCAGAATAAAAGTATACAACCAGGAATCAGGATGGTGTTGTCCGATAGTGACCAGGTCTAATATGATATAATCTCCTTTCTGTGATCCCCCTTCATCAGTACAAGCGACTGAGATAAATGGGCATTCCAGGGCGACCGGATCAATTCCGTCCTACTTCCGAGGAAGGCTGCCCATGCTCCTGCTCCGTCATTGAGCAACCATGATTGGTCTGATCGGGACTAAATGAAGAAACATGGGGTTCATGGGATCATCATTTGGGGTCACCAGATGTCGTAATAATGTAGGGCATTCTCAACCACAGTCAATTCCGACTGAATCCTGAGCGCTATCCAGGTCATACAATCCACCCTGTGGCGTTGGTATAGCACGGTAAGAAGTATCGGAGTCATACTAGGCTTGGTCTAGGCGATTGGGCACGATCGGCGGGGAAACTCTTATTAGCATGATAAACAAATTGCTTCCATTTGGCGTTGGCGTGACGTGATATGTGGGGTAACGGATCAGTTACTATTAAATCGATCGTCAATTCCGACTGAACCCCGAGCGCTAACCAGGTCATACAGTCCACCCTGTGGCGGTGGTGTGGCACTGGAAGATGTATCGGAACCATATTAGGCTTGGTCTCAGTGATTGTACACGATCGGCGGGGAAATTCTTATTGGTATGATAAACAAATCGCATCCTTTGGACGTCGGTGTGGCGTGATATGTGTGGTAACGGATCAGTTACTGGTAAGTAAATCGGTCGCGGTAATTGCGCAAGATCGATGGCGCCCCTTCGATCGACACAATAAATCGTCGCGTCGATAGATTGTTGAAAATTTCAAAGGAGAGAAAGATCTTTCAATGATTATTGAGTAGGACAGGATGCAATGATAAACAACAAACGGTGTGAGGGTAGTGCTGTTCTCGGTGAGGATGCGTTCTGTAACCCTGGTAATAATTAAAAGTCGGGGGAAATGGTGGCGTAACTATGTGTTATTTTTTGATATGTTTTCTGTATTTTCTTTATACGTGTGTGATTTATTATTCTTGTATATGCGGTGATATGGCCGGCGAGTTATCTTTAGGCGCTGATCCGGAGAGGTGGCGCGTAGTCGATCGGATGGAAATAAGTGCTATGGGATACTCGAAATGCAGAGGCGTGTGAGAGAAAACACTATAGACACGGTGTACTACACCTAAGAGGACTATCCCGGGGTGTGCGGGTACTTGACAAGATGATTGAAATATTCGTTGGTTCGAAGACTCTGTTGCACACGCAATCGTTGAGTTCAGCGATCGATCGAAACACGGATGGGACTAGAAGTAAGTCCCTATACCTGAGTCCTGTCTTCATCGGAAATCATTCTAACTCTTATTGTTCTCCTCTCGGATATCGCGTATGTACGTCCCGGTGCGGCCGTGTGTCGTCCTCTATCGTGTAAGTCCTTTCCTTCGTATATCGCAATCTTTTCTCCTACTAATCCTTCCCTCTTCGTCCCTTGCCCTCTGATCCTGTCCCTCGTCTGCTTCATTCCTCCGGCTGCGTACGCGTTTATTGTAAGTGGTTTTGTCGTTCGTCCGTTTCGAGTCGTATCATTGCGTGAGTCGTGTTTATTCTATGTCTATGTGTCGTTACTGAGTTTCTTTGTGTCCCGGTTTCTCCTTCTCCATGTTCTTCGGCCGTTCCATCCGTCTGTTCCTGCTACCGGCCTCTCTGTAACCCACTCTACCGCTATCCTTCTCTCCCCTTTCCCGCTCCTTCCGCCCCTCGTTTCAACACCTGGCTGGGTAAAGTGATAAGCAGTGTCATTGTTGTGGGGTGGGATAGGGTTGTCGGAATTTTGTCAAGTCCGTGGTATGCTATTCTCCTAGTTCATGAGCCTCGTCGTTCATAGAGCCGATTCTCCAACGAATACGCTGCTTATTGCAAGGCGACACAGCTTTTCTGTCGCTGTGCGCTGCCGTAATAGGCGCTGCTGCGGCTTCGGGAGGCTGTGCATGAATGAAACACCTTATCTGACGTCGAGTGACCTCTCTCTATCTCTCAGCCCTTAACTGTAAGATTATATTGCGACTATACAATTTCTCAGTATTTGCTCGGTGCAAAGTACTACTATTCATTTACCTATACAATTTCTACAAGTGTATAGATAAGTAACAAGTTTGAAAGGTGAAATGTAATAAAGCTTCTCACCTCAGTATTTGCTCGGTGCAAAGTACTGAGGGAAAGGAAAAAATAACTACCTCCTTTTATAATCATTTGAGAACAAAAGAAAAGTAAAACAATAAGAAAATCTTTCACAACGCAATATATTTCAGGATAACAATGGAATCATTGTGTCACAATGGAGTGACGCGGGGTGACACGGTTTGCATTGTCTTGCCCCGGTCATCGTTACTCCAACATTAACAACAGACAACTATTGGAATTCTTATCGTACCGATGGATCGAGGAACTCAGGCTTCTGTGTTTGATCCAAATCAAGCACAAGTAGTGTCATCACCGGGCTTTAATTCGACTATGTCCAATGTCATCTTTCGTATGTTACCTGTTGAAATTTCGAGCTCAAAAACTTTGCGCTAATTTCGATATGTGTTGAAGATGTTGGTGGAAATGTGTCCTTGCAGAATAGAGCCTATATGAACTCTAACTCAACCCATGGTAAGTACAAGTACTATCTCTATCCATTTCATTCTAGGCCAGGTGGCGTGCTCGCGAACCTGATCTACAACCATTTCAAACAGACGAACTTCGGAAGAAGATAAATGATTGGCTTGCGGGTCCTGACTCCCGATCAAAACATGCTCGTGCTCGAAAGGAGCGACAAGAAACGACTGGATTGTGGTTTTTGCAGGGAGGAAGCTTCAATGAATGGAAACTCAAGACCAACTCGTTCCTGTGGCTCCACGGCATGCGTACGTTTTCTACTGCGTTTCTTGTAAGTCCGCTTCTCCCACTGACAGACTAGTGCAGCTGGCGCTGGCAAAACGATCTTGTGGTGCGTAGACCAGTTGTAACTAAGAACATATGTTAATACATGTTGATTAGTTCTACTATCATCGAAGAGATTGTTCGTCACTGTGAGGCAGGCCCCTCGTTGGCATATGCCTATTTCTACTTCGAGTTCGGCAACATGGATATACGTCCAGACACTGTGCTTCGGTCTATTATTAAGCAGCTATACTCGCAATGCACGCACACTCCTGATACATTGGAGAAATTATTCCTTGAGAATGCGACCGGTCTCCGATCTCCCTCTCTGGAAGATTTAATTTCAACTCTGAAATCCATGATTCAGAACTTCAACCATGCGTACATCGTTTTTGATGCACTCGATGAATGCCACCATCGCCGTGAATTTCTGAAATGTCTTAAAGAGATACACGGCTGGGGACTCGGTCCATTACACCTGCTGACGACGAGTCGGCAGGAGGATGATATCACGAGAGTGCTGAACCCCCTTGTTTCACATCTTGTACCCATGGACCGCATCCTTGTCGACGGTGACATTCATCTACATGTATCCAAAACATTGGAGGATGATGGCGATTTCGGTATGTACTCTGAAGTGGAGAGGGAGAAAATCAAGGATTTTCTGACTAAGGGTGCTCATGGAATGTAAAGTGTCTATCTACCTTTTTGGAAGTTGTTACTGACCGATATATTGATAAGGTTTCGATGGGTAGCTTGTCAGTTAGATGCACTACGAGACTGCTGTACGCACCAGGAACTGATGGAGGCATTGGAATCACTCCCAGTCGGTCTATATGAGACATACGATCGAATTCTCTCAAAAATTCGCCAGAAACACAGCCAGGGAGCTCTCAAGATATTGCAGTGGCTTACATTTTCTTCGAGAACGATATCACTGCGAGAAGCCATCGAAGTACTGGCTACAGATCCTGATTCAACAGACGGTGATCTTTACAAACCAGCACGACGACCTCTGGATTCGCAAAAACTTCTAATCATGTGTTCGAGTCTAGTTATCATTAGCTTCCCAGATGTCGAGACCCCTTACAGAGTCGATGTCGATAACGAGGAAGGAACCATTGCCTCATATTGGAAACGCTTCCCTCGAACAGCAGAACTCACGCTGGCCCATTTCTCCGTTCGGGAATATCTCACCTCGGACTATCTCAATCAACACGACAAGTTTTCTTTCTATCACTTAAACACAAGGATTTCCAATACATTTATCGCTAGAATATGTCTTGTTTACCTGCTGCAATTCGATCAGCCTGGATGCATACAGCCGAGTACCCGAGGCTCCTATCCATTATCTGAATATGCTGCGAGAAATTGGATAAACCACGCTCAGTCAGGTAATAGTGAATCGAATAGTTTACATGGGATAACGATGGACTTTCTTCAAACCAATGCGGTGTATACGAATTGGCTGACACTTTACAACCCAGAAGATGTCTGGAGCACATTCCCTGAAAAGTGTACTCCTCTGTATTATATGTCAATGGCCGGGTTGAAAAGAGCGGTTGAAAATCTCCTGGAAGGTGGTGCAGAGGTGAACATTCAACAAGGTAATTGGGGTAGTGTGCTACAGGTGGCATCGTTTCACGGTCACGAGGACATAGTTCGCTTGCTCCTGAACAACGGAGCGGAAGTGAACATGCAAGGAGGGGAATTTGGCTGTGCTTTACAAGCAGCGGCGTTAGAAGGTCATGAGACGATCGTTCGGCTATTGATCAACAAGGCAGCGGATGTCAACGTGCAGGGAGGAGAGTATGGCACCGCGCTGCAAGCGGCCTCATTTGGCGGCCACCCGGAGATCGTTCGCTACCTGCTAGAGAGAGAAGCGGATATCAATCTGGTAGCAGGGGAATGCGGGAGTGCACTGCAGGCGGCTGCGTTCAAAGGTCATGAGACGATCGTTCGGCTATTGATCGAGAAAGCAGCGGATGTCAACGTGGTGGGAGGAGAGTATGGCACCGCGCTGCAAGCGGCTTCATTTGGCAGCCACCAGGGCATTGTTTGCTACCTGCTAGAGAGAGGAGCGGATATCAATGTGGTGGCAGGAGAATACGGGAGTGCACTGCAAGCGGCTGCGTTAGAAGGTCATGAGACAATCGTTCGGCTATTGATCGAAAAAGCAGCGGATGTCAACGTGGTGGGAGGAGAGTATGGCACCGCGCTGCAAGCGGCTTCATTTGGTGGCCACCGGCACATCGTCCGCTACCTGCTAGAGAGAGGAGCGGATATCAATGTGGTGGCAGGAGAATACGGGAGTGCACTGCAAGCGGCTGCATTAGAAGGTCATGAGACGATCGTTCGGCTATTGATCAACAAGGCAGCGGATGTCAACGTGCAGGGAGGGGAGTATGGCACCGCGCTGCACGCGGCCTCATATGGCGGCCACCAGGGCATCGTTCGCTACCTGCTAGAGAGAGGAGCGGATATCAATGTGGTGGCAGGAGAATACGGGAGCGCACTGCAGGCGGCGGCGCCACGAGGTCATGAGACGATCGTTCGGCTATTGATCAAAAAAGCAGCAGATGTCAACATGGTGGGAGGAGAGTATGGCACCGCGCTACAAGCGGCCTCATTTGGTGGCCACCAGGGCATTGTTTGCTACCTGCTAGAGAGAGGAGCGGATATCAATGTGGCCGCAGGAAAATTTCGCAGTGCACTGCAAGCGGCGGCGTTTTCAGGTCATGAGCCGATCATTCGGTTATTGATAGACAGAGCAGTGGGTGTCAACGCGCAGGGAGGAGAGTATGGCACCGCGCTGCAAGCGGCCTCATTTGGCGGCAACCAGGGCATCGTTCGCTACCTGCTAGAGAGAGGAGCAGATATCAATGTGGTGGCAGGAGAATACGGGAGTGCACTGCAAGCGGCGGCGTTTTCAGGTCACGAGACGATCTTTCGGTTATTGATCGACAGAGCAGTGGATGTGAACGTGCAGGGAGGAAGGTATGGCACCGCGCTGCAAGCGGCCTCATTTGGTGGCCACCCGGGCATCGTTCGCTACCTGCTGGAGAGTGGAGCGAGTATGACAACTACAACACCACAACAGCTGACACAACCATCTCCCTGAACTGTCCCGTTTATTCATTCGCTCATCTTATCCTCAAACACAGTGTCACAGTTTTTTATTTAGTTTGATAAGCTACATATACACTCTTTTTCTCGTGAGCTCCAGTCGTTGTTTCACTGCCATGTCTGCACAAATTTGCAAAAGATCTCAAAGGGAGAGATGTCATCAAAAAAAAATCCATTAAAGGTAACGACCAACGTGTTGCAACCAGGTGGGTATGCATATATTTATCCCATACATCGAGCCGGGTGTTATATCTCCTTAATCTTATACGTCCTCTGATTCATTTCCACCCCATAGACCCTACTCTGTGTGTGTCGATCATGTTGGAACCAAGTAGGCATGCGTCTTATTCATCTTGTGTATTGAGCCACCCATGTAGCGGCCACAACGCGTCACACGCATCAGCACATGTGACAAACGCGTCAGTCACCTACTACGCGTCATTGATGGGAACCACACGCGCCTCTGGGAGGGGCGTGCGCAGGCATACGCAGCGTCGAGTAGACGCTATACTTACTATATAACTAGAGTGTCTAGAGTAGTATAAACTTCACTCCCAATAAATTGCAATAAACTTTTACAACAAGTCGAAAACAGAAAGCCTTTTATTTAAAGCTAGAACATAGACTAAACACTAAGACCTCTATTCTCCCCTCATATCTATTTGCCTACCCTAAAGTCTAAGATATTAAATTATCTAATATATTCACCAAGAGATCATCCTCTCGGCCCTTGTATTCTCCCTGTCTCTATAGGCCGCCATCCCTTGATCCACCACTTCTACACCTGTGTGCACTACAATGGTATGTAGTTTTTCATTCATCCTATTACTACTTTTGTTTATTCTGATGCATCTCTGTGTCCAATCATATTTCCTGGCCCTTCTGACCTGCATATATGCACCTCCTGTGCTCCCAATCCTATATACCCTCGTGCCTCCTTCCTGCTCCCCTATCTACTCTGTTGTTTGTCTCAACAGATTTATCCTGAACCTCAAATGCATCTCACGCTGATTGTCATATACCACACTGATCAGATTGTGCCTTTGATCCTGCACCAGCATCAAGACTTGCCTTGTTAGGCATGGAGCATTAAGACAACCCAAACACACTTTATGATCTAGTTTTAAGACCAATTTCAGACCAACTTTCCCTAAGTCCATTCAAAGAGAGTCACTATTTAATTTAACACTTAATGGGATTGAGACACTTTAATTTTTCATGTATTACAATGGCACTGCCAGTAAATCAGTGCTGAAAGACATGAAGATGAATGCTTGAGACATAGTGCTTGGATGACAGGAAAGAAAGGGTAACGAAGTGTGGCATTCCATCTGTAAAGGGATCAACCTCTATACTAACACTCAGAAGTTCAAGACATACCGTGTCTGATAAATAGGAAAGGGATCCTGGAGGATTGGGGAGAGAGTAAACCATCAAGGTTTCAGCTTCTGTTTGCACTCTGGCCATTGCATGTGGTGAACAGGAAATTGAAACCTACTTTCTTCATTAAAGATTTATATAAGGAGTCATCATGAAATACATTTCACTAATCTGTAAAGGAGTTTGGTGGCTTTGCGCAAGTCGAGAGTAGAGAGACTTACTTTGACAAGAGTGATCATGGTGTGTCAGGTAGTGAAAGGGGTCCTATAGTTAAACAAGTAAAACAGTGGCAGGGAGGAAAGAACGTGGAAATTATGGGTGTAAGCATTGTAGAGGTGCCACAAGGTAATGCTAGAGCGGTGAAATGCATAAGTTAGATAGCATACACAGATGTTAGCCAAGGGAAGCCACCATAACGAATTGGGAACATCGACCCAAGAACTAGAGTAGTACCTTCGAGTATGTGTCAACGAGTGTCAGGGAGATTGGGATTACCTATTAACGATGGCCACACTTATGTTGAACAAGTCAAATTATCACAAGTCCTTCATGTACATTTGGTCTTGCTTCTTTCCCTTTGGTTCAACTTTCAATGTGGTGTATTAGGTAGGAGTGCTTTTTTGGATCATCCCTGACATTTGTCATGTTGTCTCAACCCCTCAGGTATATGTGTGTTTTCATGACATTATCCCACTCCTTTCATCTGTAATTTTCATAGAACAAAGTGTAAAGTAGTAAAAACCAGTCAAACTGCAATCTATTAACTGAAAAAAATAATTTCAATTGAAATTTGAGTCCTGCAAGTCTATTTTCAGGAAAGCTTTACTGCATTTATTTTGGAGTATTTTTTGAATAAAAACAACTTACATGATGCAGTATTGATCCTTATGTGGTCATTGTGTAACGGGAGCTTTCATGGTGATGGGCTTAGGAGCAGGAATACGACGAGCTAGCTCCAACTTTAGCGGATAACGCCGAACAGCTTTTCTTTCAAGAGTAAAACAGCACGCATTCATTCAGATCCAGAGACAGATTGGTAGTTATTTCTCGAAAGTCCAGCAGCTTTACAACCACACGAAGCTACTCGCAGTTGACACCTCGTCGCTCGCAGCTACCTGCACCAAGTCCGCTCCTTGATGGATCCGCTCAAAGACCTTGACTCCGCCAGCTACATTTCCGCCCGCAACGAGATATCTTCCACTCGGGTCGATTATGAATCCCCGTAGACTCTGCAATTCAGTATGGAACTGTTTTACGAGACTGAATGACCCGTTCGGTGCAAGTCAGAAGATCGCGATCGAGTCACCTGAGACAAAGGGAGTGAAATATGTAATCGAAGGAAAGCGATCCCTAATGCACTACTCCGCTTACCGAGTGGGTCTTCGACTCCGACTCTCTGCCTGTTGGAAGTATAGATGAATCGCTCTGGGAAATTCTCGTTGGTAGCGGGAATCTGGATCTCAGCTGCTCCATAATGGGATGTGTTGACACCCGCAGGGGTGGTAAGAGACATGGAGATGAAGGGTGAGGATGTCTCGGAGTTGGAGGGAATCTTCTGTGAGGTTAAGAGCGAGGCGAGCTCATGTAGAAGGTAAAGAATTCCATCTTGCACATGTATTGATTAATTCGGTACGAAACTCAGTTATGTATGTAGCAGGCCATACCTTTAACTATCATGTGTCTTGGTCCGCTACCAGTAGGTTGAGTGATGAAGCTTGTAATATTCCAAGTGCCAGCAGAGGTTTTATTCAATCTCCAGACTTTATCGGAACCCTTGCATGGAATGCATAAATATCAAAAGTAGCCAAGTGTATAATATACACAGAGCTTACAAATCAGGTACGAAGAGTTGATCACCTACTTCAACAGTTTCATGGGGATGAGCGATGAGCGCTGGTTCTGGGTTAAAGGTTATTAGAGGTGGTGCCGGATTAGTCACGAAATTGAGCATGTCGTTCTGTAATGGCACGACCAGACCATTGCCTCCGCCGTACAAGGACTACTTTGAGCGCACGACACTACCGAGAAGTTTAACAACAGACATTCATTATAGACACCTCTTTGGACTTTGTCAAGGGTAGAAGATGCGCAGGACCATTCCCACCTGAGGATGTGCTGGCGACGAGGTTGAGTTTTCCTTGCTCCCCAATGGTGAAAGAGACGAGTTGACCGACTGGGACCTCGTTAACGGCACTAAAGATGTTGTCAGGAGTGTGATAGTCTATATGAAAGGAGGACTCACTAGAGGATGCTAGAATTGTGTGGACTCCGCTGAATCCAGCTGGGAGAATTACCAGCGAATGACTGTGAAATGAGAGACAATGTTCCGTTCCTCCCCGGTATGGGACTTGGCACGAAGGAAAAGGTCGATATCAAGGTTGAATAGCCCCCTGCGAGGATCGTGAAGTTGACCATACTTGAACTGAGGGGATACCAGGCGAAACTCACCTGTCCATGGTTTTTATTAAGATTGGTGCATCTTTCATTGAAACTATAAATATATCGTCGTGGAAATAGCAGTGAGAGTTGCAAGCCGATATTCCAGCGAAGAAGGGAAATGCAGTTATAAAAATGTTTACCAGCTGCATGCTCGATGTCAAGTGACAGCCTCGAGGTCTTTGAGCGCTTCAGTAAGTGTAGTTATGGACGGCCCGGAGGACTTTCTTAGGAGTTCGATTAGGGAGAATAGTTAGTCACATCTTTCGTGGACCTGTTACCTGGCAAAATTGTCGTTATTTTAAGGCTCTTCGGGCCGCACGGAAAACCTTGACAACCTCTTACTCAAAAAGCACGTAGGCATTGCCACGTGAAATAATTGCTCAACGAGAAAGCCTCCGCATCATTTAGCGAGTTTCGAATAGGATTTATGTGGTGACCACAGCCTTATATGTAATATCAGGATCCGCGTCATATCATCTTTCAAAGCTCTAGGCGTTACCGTATGATCCGAACTTAGAAGATCTCGACGTCATCATATGTTTCGAACCCTCCTCAATTTCCCTACCCTACCATGCGTGACACACCGTTAGGTAGCCCCTTCTACTACTGCTTTTTATACTGGCACCAATATGGAATCAACATTCTCCTAAACTTCTCGCTTGCTTTCAGCATTGCCGATGGTGGTGGGGACAGTTTCGGACGGCGCTAACCCATGCATAACGACCCTGGGCGCGCTCATATTGGGAACGAATATTGCGACTCAACCTGTCTGTTCCGAATGAACAGAATATGAAAACTTATTCTGGAATCCCGACCACAATCATTATATTCATTGATTCCTATCTGTTGCTCTATCCACACTTGCCACCGCTTGCTAGCTTAATTCTAGTATGACCTTTCACACTTCTGGAGCTCCAGCAGAGAATTCGAAAACATCGCAGCATTCACCATCCATCTCAACAGGCGACAGTTTCAAACATGCTGACTCTTTCAATCCGCCAGTTGTCTCTGTTCCACCTGGTGCACAACCACCATCCCCACCTTCTGGCATATCATCATCCAGAGACACCTTGAAGGGGTATTCTACATCAGGATTCATTGAGGAGTAGGTCAATGTTGGCGAACAGGGAGAAAGATTATACCACTCTTAGGAGAATACGATAATTGGTGGACTTCCCCATCCACTACCTCACATTGTTACGTGGTCAGCACCTCACTAAAACGAAAGCGATCCGAGGAGGAAGATCCTGAAGAACCAGCCCTCGTTACTACAACATTCTTCAAGGCTTCTATCAACGCACCAGAGTTCGCCCGTGGTAGCGCTAGGTTCGACCACTGAGGGTCAAATCGATCCTCTGTCCGAAGAGCATGAGATGAGTCAAAACAGTACAAATGTCTACGCCCGGCCCAGGATTCAGACCTTGGAGAACAATTCCATCCCAGTGCAATTGGAGTCATTGATGGCCGCTGCTGCATCAGATACACCTCCTGGAAACGTAACAAATCCTTCTAACAATACTCTAACGACCCACACACTGGCAATACCCGTGACTCGTAAGGACGAGGGGGACAGTGGGAACCAATCATGGACACGTTGGTGCCTCCTTGCCATGGCAATCGCTCTCGTCATCAGTATCCCGGTGGGATGGAGTTTACGTCTCAAGGATGTGAGATTTCCAGATGGAACTGTACAGTCTCCTGTGGGTAACATTCTTGTCTGGAACAGTTCATAAGCTAATTCCATTTTGGGTTCATTAAAACATGGAGCTAGGTCTCTGGGGAAATCTCGTAAATGTGGATCCAACGAGTCAAACTATGACAATTGATTGGGAGGTCGACTACGAATGCGGACGAGACTTAAACTCAAATGTTACCTGCCAAGATATTGACATATTCTTTGACCAGTGAGTTCTCTGTATCTTGATTCAAATGTTAATACCCAACACTATCCGTAATATAGGAATCTTCTCAGCTCTCAGCCCTCAGGGAGCACAACCTCTAGCAACAATCTACCGACCACCCCAATTTTTCGCATCAACGGAACTGTTCAGAACGACTCCGCAGATGATTTCTTATTCCCAAATACATCGTTGTCCTTTTATGAGAATACACCATTCTTCAGAACCCAAATCGGGTTGTTTAGCAAGGCAACTGTTAAGGAGTCTAAAGAGAGAACATTGCAGGCGTATCCTTTTGACGCGTCAGTCACAGCTTTTGTCACTTCATTCCCAACATTCCCTGAAGTTACAGCACAGGTAAGGCGCAGAGATATTTATATTTGCCCGTAATGGCACCGGAGCCAGATTTCCCATCATTCTTCATGCGATGACGGGTATTGCGCCGCATGTCAATCTAAATTTCTTCACAATTGATCTAATAAGGTGTATCCACCTCTACAGAGGTTTCTTTGTCGGCACCAATAGTAGCAACAAAGACGAGAACAATGGTGTTATTCTACTCGACTTCAGCATCACACGGGGAACCGTCGTCCGGCTGTACACCATTTCCATCGCCACCGCCATCTGTACGCAGTTTCATTTTGTTTTTGAGAACGACAGTGGACCTCTGAGCACTGTTCGCAGGGCTTGTCACACTTCCCCTGTTAGCCGCGACGGTTTACACTGTGGTCCTAGGTCGTGGATTGGCGAAGACTGTTCTAACAATTCCTATCGCAACCCTCTTTGCCTTCACTCAGCTTCGTACGACATTTCCCGGGGCGCCTGAAGGGCTTCCTCAAACTTGATCATGCACCATCATCAGAGGTCTTCTGTCTTTGCTGGCGACCAATGTGGAAGCGGAGCATACACTGCTTTATAATCTTCAACAAGAATCTTAGCTGTGCGTTCGACATCCTCCACCATGTGCCAATGCCCAATGTTATCCCACCAGTGAACACGAGCTCAATTGACGGAAGATTCAAGATACTCCATTATATTCCTGATAATGTGTTTGTCGTCTCTTCCGCCTACAATAAGCACTTTCTCTATCTGAATCCCAGAGAAATCGGGGTCGGGGGCCTCCGCGAGTGCTAGGGAAGTGAGAACATGGTTTTCCAGGAGTGTTTTCAATGTACAATAATGAACGAACACCTTGGCCAGTGGATTTGTCAGTTGGGAATGGGAGGAGAGAAAGAGATCTGTTCAAATATCCGCAATCGTTGTCATGCCCAATGAGCGTAGCAATGCGGTGCGTTTTCTCAATTCCTGTTTCACCTTGTCACTGAAATGATTCGAGGATGGAAGGCTTGGTCTGACTGCCGCAATAGTAGTGAAAGAGTAACAAACTCATCTTTTTCACGATATCTGGATACTTGGCGGTGAACGTGATCTTGATTAAAAGCCTGCAGATATGAGAGGAGAATTGTAACTATGATTTTTGGTATGATTTTTGTAGCTATGGAATGTATAGTTGATTTTTAATCTACATATATGTGGGTGTATGCCTGATGTGACGTCTATTGGCCTTGTGTAAGTGCTGGCCCGAGGATGCGGTGAACGACAGGTGGGATGGTTGTATGGACTGCAGCATATGTGGCACACTGCGAGAAATGTGAAATATAGTGTGAGTGCAATGTACAACACTTATAGAAGATATCCCATTGGGTCCAGAGGGCCAATATGATGAGTAAGATAGAGATCAGCCTAGTAGCTTGATATTGCACACAGGCATTGAGTCTATCAATCGATTATGGAACGTTGAGAGCAGAACGGGTTTTCTTATTGTAACTGCTTGTTCTTTATACAAATGTCTCATACTAAAAGACAATGTATTATTCCCAATGTGGCGATGGTGTCTACATGTGGTCGACCCAATGTGGGTCGCTGCCCTGTGGTTCCCTGATGGTGCCTTCAACAGATGGGAGGGTGCTATGTCCGCAATTCCACCTGAACGCCGCACACTTTCCACATCCTACAACACCATGCCGATGCTACATAGATTCAGGTCATAG
>QLPG01015261.1:0-14366 GCA_003314385.1 Gomphus sp. MG54 | reverse complement strand
TCCACGTTTCAATGCTTGAGCCAGCCACTCCTAATCCCATTCCTAATCACACTCAACCTCCTCCACCCCCAGTTATATTTGACGGCGAAACCAAATTCGAGATATTCGAGATCCTGGACTCGAAAATCGACAATAGACGTACGGCATGTAGGCTGTTGTACTTAGTGCGGTGGGCAGGTTATGAGGGCACTGACAAAGAAACTTCATGGCTCCTTGCAACAGAACTCAACCACGCTTCAGAACTCGTTCAAGACTTTCACAAGTCGTATCCAGATAAACCTAGACCATTACCCATTCCTTAAGCACCTTCGCAATTCCTCTTCCGTTCACTCTCGTTCATTCCGTTCATTATCATTCTCGCATTTCAGTTCCGTTCCCTCTGTCTTCAAAAAAAAAAAAAAAATCCTCAGTTCCAATTCACTCATTCAACTCGCAATTCAGCTTCTTCCTTCCGTTTTCAAGTTCAATCTTCAGTTTCCACTTCATCATTCCTTATTCCAATCCGACTCTATTTCCGAACTTCAAGTTTCACGATTTTTTCAAAAAAACAACAACATCATTTTAATTCTATTCTACAATCCCGACTCTACTTCCCCTTCCCCATCCAAGTCATCAAATACATTCCTCGCTCTTCTATCCCCAATCACCCATTCATCCCAAGTTCCACGCACCCTTGGCGGTTCAGATATCTCCTTACTCTCTGACCTCTGACTCTGCAATAACAACCGCAATTCATTCACCTCGCTTCGCAAATCCCTGATCTCACCTCGCAATTCCTCGTTGGTCATGCGGCTCTCAGAGACCTGGAACTTGTGTTCCAGCAGCTCCCTACGGTGGGCTTCGATGGACCGCTGCAATTCCGTCAGAGCGGCGGTCAGCGCAATGACCGGTGTAGATGCAGGAGGTGCGGGGGGTGCAAGTGCGGGAGGCGGCACGGCGGCGTGAGCAGGTGGTGGAGGAGGTGAAGGCTCTGGGGCAGGAGGTGGAGGAGGTGGAGGAGTTGGCGCAGGTGGTGGAGGAGGCGGTGGAGGAGTTGGGGGACTAGGGGTGGACACCCTAAGTTGTGGTGTTTGTGGGGCTGCTGGTGTGAGAAGAGTCGAAGGTTCAGGCAGTGGGAATGATGAGCGAGAGGGCTGGAATAAGGGAGTGCGCGTCCTCACCCTTTTCGAAGGTCCTGGTCCATCCGAATTCCGAACTTGAGGCGTGCCTTCCCTTGCCTTCCTCGGACTTCCTCCAACCTCACTACTCTTTGCCTTTCCTTTACCCTTACCTTTCCTCTTACTGGTACCCCTACCTCGCACATTGATATTACACCCCACTCCCCTCTCACTGCACCACACACACGCTCCCATGTCCATTTCTCCATCCCATTTCCGAAGACAGGTGTTGTGCTGCTACACGCACCGTTCGCAGAGAACGTCGGATTTGCGACCCTCGATCCAGGGCGTATCATCATCTTCTTCCACCAGCCTTGCATCGCGGTAGAAGACCGTCTTGGACTTGAACTCATCATTGCGCATTTCCAGACGAGCGTACTGAAAAGTTATAAGTCAGTACTACGACATATCCGAGCGAGGGATCACGCACCTTTGCACTCTTCGAGTGCGATCCTTCAACCCATGGAGCTCGCATATCGATTGCGTTCCTTGCGTCCTCTTCAAGCTGCGCACGAGTGCGCTCGATCATCGATGGAGTGGGGGTAGGAATGTCAGCAGGAGGATGATGGGCGGTGTGGAGATATGTTGAGATCGGCGAGCTGTACATCTTCAACAGCTTACGGACGTATGACGGGTTGATGAGGTTTTCTTGGTCCATTGGCGATGTCGATGAATGGTTACCCCCCAAACTCCCTCACAACTTCTCTTATACGCATTTGCACTTCCGAACTCCAACAGGGCCACCGTTCTAGACTTTCATTTCCGCGGCCTCGTGGGACTCAGCCATAAGGGGGGGATACTGTCAGGAACTGTACGCCGGCAAAGCCGACCATTCAATTCAGCCCACTCAGCCCAACTCCGCTCTCGCTCGCCCATCCAACCATACGCCCTCAGCCCACGGACTATATGCACCTCGTGTATCCGCCTTGGCATCACATGCTCCTGTCAAACTGCTCCACTCATTTACGTCACATCCCATATGCTCGTTATTCCATTCCGTCTCCATTTATGTTTCATATCCTTCATTTACGTTTCATTCCCTTTTCATCTATTTGCATTTCCGCTCAGTCCTTTATGTCCGATCCGCTATTACGTTCCTTAGGGTAACTCCGTTGGGAATCTGAGTGACATGTCACTCAACAATGTCACAGAGGAGATCATTATTTGGACGTAGTATTTCTGTTTCTCGCTTTTCACATTCCTCGGCTTTCTCATTCTATTATAGGAATCTATTCGACTCCTAATAGATTAGAAAGTAGTATAAAAGGCCTTGTACTATTAGTTCAGTCCTCAGTCAGAATATCAACCCTGATTTTGACTAAGACCCTCCGTTACTTCGGTCTTCCTCGCCATTACGAAATTTGGGGACCGTGTGATCCAAGCGGGCACAACGCAAGCACGTTGAAGCCAATCCCCAACTCCGAACCTCGCCAATCACTTCGCCATTGGGAGAATACATTATATTAAGATTACGTCTTTTTCACTATCATAACACTATCTGACACCAATCAATTGATTATGGTCTCATCTGGATTGATTTTGGTCTCATCTGACCAGACAACATGCTTCCAGTCCTCTAGAGTCTACTCCAGTTGAGCTTCTGCAAACTCCCTCCTTGCCTTCCTATACATTACACTAAGAAGTGGCTTCTTTCTCTTTACAACTGCCTTCATCCCAGCCTTCTTCAGGTTCCTCCTTACAGTCTTAGATGTCACTGGTTCATTGAGAATGTTTTTGAGCACCTGGGTACCCTGGGTTGCATTCTCAATCTTCCCTCTTTGCATGAGTGATATGATATGGTGGATGTTGGAGGGGGATATCTTGGATGGGTGACCACCAGTGGCCTTGGGTATATCAGGACAGTGTTTCCTGTGAATGGTAGAGATAGAGCCAACAGAGACACCAAGGTAAGAGGAGATGTAATGGCTAGAATGACCAGTTTTGGGCAGTTGGATGATAGAGTTAACTTTAGCAGCAGAGAGAGGCTTCATGGTTCTGAACAAGGGATGTTTGGCTTTGTTTGGACAGAAACAAACTATAAAAAGGTTCACACAATGTCATGTGACTTTTCATATGATTTCCAGCCCTGTATATACAATTTATTGCATTAATAACTGTGAGGGACAAAACCGTTCAAATGCTTCATTTTTTTTAAATATTTAATATCTCCATGAATATTGAGAGTTACATAATCATCTTGATTGTGACAACAAGTTCAGAAGCAGGGCTATCTCCACTAATTATGTCATATTTTTTGATTCTGTAATTCTCCCGTTATTTACAGTACAACACAAATATTCAAAACACTTGAATGGTTTTGTCCCCTACTGTAGGTTGTGTTTGCATAATTGTTGTAGAACTTTGCGAACATGTTCAATGTACAAGGATTTGTCATTGGAATAGATGATAGTGCAGTTGTCTAAGAGGTTGCCAAAGATGTTATTCATGAAATGCTGAAAAGCTGCAGGGGCATTAGATGAACCAAATGGCATGACAAGGCATTTGAAGGACCCATAATGAGTCCTAAAGGCCTTCTTCCATTTGTCCCCTTTGGCAATTCAAATGAGGTGGTAAGCATGTCCTAGATTGATTTTAGTGTAAATACAAGCCTTCTTGGGAGCATCTAAGAGGTTGGAGATAAGTGGAAGTGGATAATGGTCCTTCTTCATAATTCTGTTTAGACCATGAAAGTCTATGCAGAGTTGCAGGGAGCCATCCTCCTTGCACACAAATAGTCCTGGCACATCATGTGATGAACATGAGGGTCAAATAAAGCCTATGTTGAGGTGTTTGTTGATGAATTCTTGTAGGGATTGGAGTTTGGATACTGAAAGTAAATAGATTGGACCAAGAGGTGGTGAAGTGCTGTCCTTGAGGTTGATTTTGAGGTCATAAGGTCTATGGGGAGCTAGTATATTATAACACTGCTTACTAAAGACATCAGCAAAGTGGTGATAATATTCTGGAATATGCTGTTTAATGCTATCCATGTTGTCCGATGAGTTGACCATAGTAGGGCCTGGAGTGTATTTGTTGAGATCTGTGAGGTTGAGTTGAAAGGCTTGTGAATCTTCTAGCTTGCAGGCATGTATGAAGGTGGCCGCAGTGACTAGGGATATGTGAGGGCTTCCAACTTTGGAATTGGTGATGGATTGCTTTGAAGCAGAGTGCTAGACTGTGAAGTAATGGGTGAGGCCTGAGGGGTTGGTGCGGTGGTTGGTTCTGTAGTCTTGAAATTTATACTGCCCAATACCCAGCCAATCGATGGATTGTAGCGGGTGAGCCAGTTGAAGCCAAGTACTGCAGAGCAACTGCCATCCAACAATGTTACATATGTTACATAGAAGGTAATGTTCTGAAGTTCACCAGTTGGAAATTGGATGGGGACCGTAGTGGTCTGAGTAATAGTAGAATTAGTAGAACCATCAAATAGTTCAATGGAATAGGAGAAACCAAGTTAGTAGGCAAAGAATATTTTTGCACTATTTGTGATTTGATAAAACAATCTAATGAACCATATTCAAGAAGCATAACTAAAGGAATCTTGGGAATACTGGTACAAGTCAAGTTAACTACCAAAGAATTTTTTGGTATTTCGGAAGTAGAAGATATATAAGAAATAGGAGAAAGGGCATTCAAGAAGAGCATGTAAGTGTGGTTAACGCAATCCTCAGCCCATGCATTTCTGAGGTTGCTACTTATTTTTTTCAACTCCATTGCCTTGGTGTCCTTGGCTTTGGTATCAGTCATGCTTGCCTTTGTCACATGCACTTTTGTCATATTGCTGTTGTTGTTAGAAGAAGTTGATGGTTTGGAATTGGATTTGGGGCAGTCTTTGACCATGTGACCTGTTAAAGCATACAAGAGACATAGTCCTGCATCGATTCACCTTTGACATTCTTCGGGCAACAGCTTCCTATCTTTTCCAAGCTTGGATGAAATGTTGTTAGTGTTGTTGTTGCTGTTGGTAGACTTATCATTGCCATTCTTCTTCACCCCCTTCTTACTCCTCTTGTTTTTCGAGTTATTAGAATTGGACGAAGACTGATTGTTGTTATTATTGTTGTTCGAGTTGGAGTGATTGGACCTGGATGCATTCAATTTCAAATAATTTCTGAAGTTGTCATACTCCTTGTGTTCCCAATACCTGCTGTCGATCTCTAACAAAAACTATCTAAGCTTGGTGAGGGTTTTGAATTGAGAGAAGTGAAGGAGGCTGTCCTTGATATGCTTGGCCAACCCTTTGTATGCTGCATGTGTGTCAAGTGCATGTACCGAGTGTCCAGTAATTTGGCAGTGCCGACCAAGCAGTCAGTCTATGTCCATGTACAAGTGTCCAAGCCACATGCAAGTCACTTGGTATGCCAGTCTTGGCTCAGCACATCCACCATCCACATTCCCTGTCCCTACCCCTCGTCTACTCTGTCTCATTCACCATCCATTAATCCTACCCCATCCGTTCCTTATTCCTTGACCTGCCTCACCTTGGGACATCCTGTCCTTGTTTTATCCTTGGCCACAACCCTATATTTTTATAGTCAGGCACTCCCTATTGTCCTATCCTTGGCCACATTTCTATTATTCTATTTTCATTGTCCTATCCCCATTTAAATTCCTCCATTCTATTTTTGCTCATTGTGGACAATACCCACATGCTCTGCATATCTTATTATCCCACATTTCTTATTCCACATGTCGCTTCTTAACCTATATAAGTAGGACATGCATGTACATACTTCCTCATTCTGGGTATCAACCAGGCTTAGGCCCCTTTACCTTCCCTTTCTCCTGTAAAGTCCTCTACTTGGGCTGGCACCTTTGGCACTCTCTGAGTACCTTTTCTGTTCCAAATTGGTGGCATGCACAGAAAGTAGGGCACAACCCATGAGTATGTTGAAGCCAAAGCCACTACTTCCAGCCTGCAGGACTTGGCCACTCCCCACCCATATCTTTGGTATTACCAAAGCTTGACAATGTGCAAAGGTGGTGTCATTCCATTGAGTATGAGTGGATGCTCGGGAAAAGTCGATGAAGTAGCATGCTATACGATGATGGTCCTTCATGACTATCTTGCCAAGTTTGATTTCTGCTTGTGCAGCATTGTTGAATGGTCCTATTAAATCCACATGTCAAGTGCTTATACAATACTAATCAAAAGGATTCCATAGGTTTCCAAAGGTGTCCACAAAGGGGGTCAAGATCCCAAAGTTATAGGGGGTCAAAGGTCATATGTTTCAGACAAGAGATGGAAGAACAGAAGTGGATGATAAAGTGCCGGGGAATTAGGATAGGGGTTGGTTGCTGTTGTTGAACTTATATGACTAGTTGTTTGGGTGTTCGAAGTCAGAGGGACTTGGCTTCAACTTATGTGTTGCTCTCTCTGTTGGGTCAATCACCCAAATGTCAAGCTAAATATATTCTTAAATTATTCTTCTTTTTATTTTTCTGATAAAAATCATTTAAAATCATTCATAATATTTTCATATATTTTTTTCTGTATTTTTAGGACTTTTTTTACCGTCTATTTTTCCTATTCTTTTGTACTATTATCGACACAGCCTTTTTTAATTTGCTTCCACATCGAGGCTACATGCGCATTCTCATGCATCAGTCATTGCTGATATTTTGCCTGACCGATGTGTGGAATGTAAAATGATCACTAGGGGTATTGCTGAGACATACTCGCATACTCCCTCTCCTCAGTGTTTTGACCACACTGCAGAGGTGAGAAAAATAATTACTGGCTATGTATTCTCTCTAATAATTTGTAGTTTTAATCTGCTTAGGTAGTTTCTTTCAAATAACAGTGTTTTAACCATACTGAGGAGTTTTAATCTGCTTAGTCTGTGTGTCCCTTGTGTTTCTACTCAAGTTACACCAATTTATTAGAGCTCATTTCTCTTCACCCTCCTCGATTATCTGTCCCTAATTTTGGACAGTTAGAAAACATGTGAGAGACTAAGCTGGAACTTAGGATGCAAATTAAGCCGATATTCATACTGGCGAATAGTCCAGTCAACTGGGGGTTATATACATGTAGCTACTCCTTGTATTATCTACTGTCCAGTTGAAAGACAAGGGGAGGAGAAAATATAAGGGGTCAATAGAAAAGTGAAAACAAGGGAGTGAGGTATGTGATGATCTATTTGAGGGTACGAGCCATAACAGGTCCAAAGTTTGTTTTGAGTTTGGATTGGAAGTCTTTCAGACTCTAAGCCAACTAGCCTTGGGTTGTATTTCACAGAATGGCAGGCTTAAAGTACTGAAGAGCAGGGCCTGTGAGGTATGATATGGCATATTGGACCTTTGACACATCCATGTTGAAAGCAGATGGATGGTCTTGAAAGTTTAGTGTGCACTGTAGGAAGAATGTGCAAAGCTTAGCTTGGTCTATGCCATCGCCAAAAATTATTATATTTTTTTTGGTAGTCAATTCAAGAGAATGATTTTCTGAGTAAAAGAGGGTTGTAATCCAATATACTGATCCTGGTTCAGTGGCCCTTATGTCCAGTAGAGAATTTCCCATTCTCCAATATCATCCCCCCTCCAAACCTCTATTTAAGTCAACAAACACATATGAATTCTATCTTAAGGAGAAAAGATTCCATAGTTCCCTGGCTGGGCCTTATAAGACTCATACAGCTGTTGGAATAAAGTGTTTGTTGGTACATAGTAGGGATACCCCAAGTTCCTTTGGTTGTTGAACTTTTGAGAGACTGATGGCTCTCACCTAATTAGTTGGAGATTATGATAACGAGGGCTGGCTTCATCAGCATCCTCCTCCTTGGATCATTTCCTTTTTAACAAAGTACTGATGCTGAAACAGTGAGAGGTAGTAGAAGGAGATGTCCACGAATTGTAGTACTCTCCTAGTAATTGAAATAATCCAGAGAATATGTGCATACATATATGTAGGTTGCATACCTAGTTCTCCTTTGTTTTCCACAAATTCATCCTCCTCCTCCTCCTCCTCCTCCTCCTCCTCCTCCTCCTCCTCAGGGTACTCCAGGTGAGTGTGGTGAGCTATGCTTCAGTTGTCCACTTGAGCCCTCTCAAGGTGAGTCTATCTCCAAGAGGTTTGAGAATTTTCTTGTGAGATTTCCTTGGCCTTAAGGGTCCAGGCAGTAAGCTTCCTACCCAGTTGCTGCCACATTTTGAGCCAATTAAAGATTTCCTCCTGATTGTTTGGAAATTTCAGAATGTTAAGAGATAAACAGTGTACAGGAGGGAACTCAGGGTGGATCATTCCCAGCTCCTGCAATTTTTCCTTGGGGATCTGTCAGGCTCCGGGAATGCCAAGGAGTGGCCAAGTCCTGCAGGCCAGGAATAGTGGCATGGCTTCAACGTGCTCGTGCATTACGCCCTACTTCCCATGCATGCCACTGATTTGGGACAGAGGGATACCTGGGAGAGTGCCGAGAGTGTCGGCCCAGGTAAAGGACTTGGGACAGGAGAGGGGAGGGCAAGAAGAAGGTGTAAACCTAGTTGATTTCCAGAACGAAGAACCATCTACATACATTGGCTACTTATATAGGCTAATAAGTGAGATGTGGAACAGAGTGGCACAAGGAATGGAGAACAATAAGGTATGAAGATTCATGTGGAGGTATTGTCCACAATGATCAAGAATAGAACAAGGAATGTGGATGATAATAGAACAATGAAGTATGACTGAGAACAAAAGAGTGAGTGAGGATAGAACAATAGAGAGTGGCTGAACATAAAACAATATGGCCACTGCCGGGTGACAACAAATAGTGAGTGTCCTGAGGGTAAACAGGCAAGGGGAAGGACAGGGAATAAAAGAATGATAAAGAATAGGAGGGTGGGATAGAGATGATGAACCAAATGATGAACCGAATGTACCGAGCCGAGGCCACATACTAGTGAGGGAGGATATGGGTAAGGGTTGGTTGGTTGGTACTGCCGAGTAAATCAGAGCATGGTATTGTGGGCTTTACAGGATCATGAGAGGCATGGTGGGGTGGCCAGGCTCCCAATCAGTGCCGGCTGTAACAATCTCCCTGATTTTCATACGGATGGATTCCGAAATAGCATCAGCCAACTCAGGTATAAGAACAGAGACTTTATGGTCAAAAATCCTATAGTGGGTGAAATCTCTGGCAGTTGGAGAATAGAAATTGAAATCGAAGACTGGTCCCCCTTCATATACAGCTAGCAAGTGAATTAGTAGTTGGTGGAAGTGGTCTCTGACCTGAACAATTTGGTAGTTGGCTGATATGATCTGGATGGGTGCAGACATAATAGAAGTTGAATGGATTGATTAGGGATTTACAAGCTATTGAGGATCCTTAGAAATGACAAATTTTTCTGGGTTTATAGACTTATACCAATTTTTTTTTGATCTTTTTATAGACAATTTTCCAGGACTCTGACTGAGTAGGATATATGGTAGAACATGGTTTAATGTTCTAGTTCTTTCATTTGACAACTCTTTTGGAGTTATCCCATTCCCTTAGAATCTGGGGTGCATTCTTGAGTTAGCTTCTGGTTAGCCACTCATTGTAGCTAGAATCATAGTCTTTGAATTTGGTTAGAAACTCTTTGATTTCCCAGACATTTCAGGCTGCTCTCCATCTGGATCTGAGGATAGTCTCAACCTCATATTCAGGAACCTTGGAGAAGTCTGCTCTGCCCAGGTGTTTGCTTGGGAAAATGCCAAATTCATCCGGAGACATTTGATACTTCTCCAGGTGAGCTATATTGATTACTGGGTGAATTCCATAAGATGCTGGCATTCTAAGTCAGTAAATTATAGTGCTTTTCTTCTCTAGGATTTCAAAAGGTCAATCATATTTCATTTGCAATTTCTTGCCCCATCTCTTTTTATTTCTGAGCATATCCAAACAGTGTGGGTCTATGAGCACCCAGTCGCCTTCTTCAAATTTGATTTCTAAGTGACCCTCATTGTAAATTCTTTGTTGAACTGCTTGGGAAAAAAATAATGAATATTTAGCCCTTGATCTGTAAGTCTCAAAATTTTCCAAGAATTCTTGAGCTTTGAAACTTTCCAAAACATCCAGGTCATCAGGTGCATGTCCATAGTGCCCTGTCTCAGGACTATCTACTATTTCACTTGGCTGGTGCAAGACTGTTGCTTCTGTTGTAGGGTGGAATCCATAGAGCAAGAGTGCTGGACTGAAACCAGTCAATGTATGTGGGGTAGTGTTATAGTCCAAGATGAATTGTCTCAAGTATGTATGCCAGTCATCCAGTTCTAGGCTTGTTAAGTCCGCCTGTCAGGCGCTTAGCTAGTACTTCTGAAGGGGTTATCCGGGTTAGCGCAAGGGTCCGCAATGGGGCCGAGGACCGAGACGGAAGTTGGACGGACTACGGATGGGGACGGAGGTGCCGGGAACTTAGGGTAGGTTGCGGAATAGTTCAATCCGGTCACTGAGGTGTTCGAGGTCGAAGGGACTTGGCTTCAACTTATGTGTTGCGCCCTCCTCGATCGTCTGTCCCTAATTTCGGAAAGGAGACGGAATTTCACCGGAGTGAGTCGGAACTAGGTGGACTAAGATGATATTTGTACTGGCAAACAGTCTAGTCAACTGGGAGACTATATACATGCGACTATCCTTGTACTATCTTTGCCGGTCATAAAACAAGGGAAAAGGGAGTACAAGGGGTCAATATAAAAGAGAGAACAAGGGAGTGAGGTACGCGATGGTCCTGTGCGTCGGTTATCAAAGTATTGAGTCCGGTCGGAGACGGACTCGGAGATGGTGTCTCGGTTATGACGGGAACGGAAGCAGGAAGTTGGATTCTCGATCGGGCTTTGTCGGGGACGGAGATTACGGGAAACAATCCTTCGTCCTTTTGGTCGGAAAGGTCTTGGAATAGGGGGGTGTGGTTGTGGGGGTTAGTGTGGGTTGTTTAAGGCATGGGCTATAACAAGGCTGACATATGTCCTAAGGTTTCCAAAATCTGGTTCATTATTTTAGTTTGGCCATCTGTCTGAGAATGATGAGCAGTGGTAAGTGCTCTTTTGATACCCAAATGTCTAGTAACCTCTTTCCAAAATGTTCCAGTCCACCTGGAATCCCAGTCAGTGATTATCTGTCTTGGCAGTCTATATATGCTAACTATTTTTTTGAAGAATAGGTTTTCAACCTGTTTCTCATCAATATCCAATGTAGTAGGGACCACAGTAATGTATTTGGTAAGTTTGTCTATGATTACAAGGAGGCAATCGTAACTATTGCTAACTGGCAGTTCTGTGATAAAGTCCATGCTCACTACTTCAAAGTGTCATCCAGGTATTGGGATTGGCTGCAACAGTCCTATAGGTGCATGTCATTTGGATTTGGCCTTTTGACACATATATCACAACTGACTATGAATTTTTTAATGTCTCTGCTCATTTGTGGCCAGTAGTAAGTGGCAGCCAGCCAGTTATACATCCTATGATACTGTTAGCGTCCGAGTTCGCGTCAGGTCCAAGCTGATGTAAGTCGGTCCGAGTCGTGTGTTCGGAGTCATGAGGACTTGGCTTCAACTTTAATGTTGCGCCCTCCTTGATCGTCAGTCCTTTATTTCGGAGGTTCGGAGAAGATAAGCTTCCGGAGTTCAAGAGTGAGTGGGAATACAAGTCGATATTCGAACTAAGGTATAGTACAGAAGTCTGGGGGTATTTATACATACGGTCCTTATTGTAACTAATTAGGAATGATCAAGAGAACAATAAGATGAACGAAAACGGAGTACAAGAGAAATATACATTGGTGTTACAATAAGACTTATTGTTCGACGAAAAAGGAAGATGTCCGAAGTCTGAGGCTAATGATGCTGGTCGGACTCGGAGGTGGGAACGTAGGCTCGGACTTGGTTTGGAGTAGGGTTCTTTCGTAGCGCCCTATATTGGATGTCCGGGATGTCGGAGTTATATCATGGATATAACAGTGCCCCCCTGTTAGGACCGAGCCTCGAGGTCCTGGCACCTAACGGTAACAGAAGTAACCATGGGAAGATTAGGTGATTAGGCGTTGCGATAAGGTATATAAGGGGGGGACTCTTCTTCATAGCAACTCAACTATGCCTTTGCCATCCCCCATCCCAGACGACGAGGCCATCCTTGAGAGGACGATGCAAGAGGCATCGGAGAAGCTCGATAAGGTCCGAGCTGACAAAAAACGCAAGGCCGAGGAGGAGGCCGAAAAGCAATGGAAGGCCGAGGAGGAGGCCAAACAAAAAGCAGAGGAGGCCAAATGTAAGGCGGAGGAGGAAGCCAAACGCAAGGCGGAGGTAGAGGCCAAACTCAAGGCCGAGGAGGAGGCGAAGAAGAAGGCCGAAAAAGAGGCCGAGGAGGAAGCTAAAAGGGAGGTCCAAAAGGCCGAAAAGGAGGCTAAGGAGAAGGAGAGACTCTGAGAGGAGGAGAAGAGGAACCTCTGGAAGGAGGGGGGAGCCGGGGGTCTCCAGGGCACTCCGAAGTTTCTGAGAAGAATCCCTCGGAAGAAGAACGTGAAGAGTTCCAAAACGATTTCGGAGCTTTCGACCATAGCAGAGGACATGTCCCAGCAAGGGGGGTCCTCGGGGGTTGGAAAATGATGTTCGGATGATAGCCCTTGTTGGCATAGAAGGGGGAGATTCCCGTCGTTGCGTTGGGGGCATTGTTGTACGCGAATTCGGCGATAGGTAATAGTTCGGACCAGTTGTTTTGCTGGTAGTTGCAATATACTCGGAGATACTGTTCGAGGGTTTGATTCATGCGTTCAGTTTGTCCGTCCCCTTCGGGGTGGTAACCTGACGTGAAGTGAAGCTTCATGTCCAAGGCTTTGCCGAGGGATCGGAAGAATGAGGAGACGAACTCGGACCCTCGGTCCAAGGTGACATGTGAGGGTACTCCATGCTTTGAGAATACATGTAGGACGAAGAGTCTGGCAAGCATTGGGGTGGTGATTGTGTCGATGGTGGGGATGAAGAGGGACTGCTTTGTTAGGCGGTCTACAATGACGAGGATAGTGTCGTAGCTGTCCGAAGTGGGCAGTTTCTCTATGAAGTCCATGGAGATGGAGTTCCACGGACGTTCGGGGATCAGTAATTGCTTGAGTAGCCCGTAAGGGCGATGTCTCTGTGGCTTAGACCTCATACAAGTGGTGCAGGATTTAACGTAGGACTTAACGGAATCTCAGAGCTCGGGCCAGACATAGTCTCTTTGGATGAGTTCTAATGTCCAATTCTGGCCGAAATGTCCTGAGATTGGGTGGTCGTGTTTGTCTTGTAGAACTTGGAGTCGGAGGTTTCCATGATCGGGGACATAGATTCTTTTATCGAGGAGGAGAAGTCCGTCCTCGGAGATGGTCCATCGATCCGTGGGGTTGTCCATTCGGGACGAGGTTGTGGGGTCTTCTCGGAGTGAGGTTCGGATGTCTTTGTGGAGTTGTTCTACGTCCATGATCATTGCGGCCTGCATTACCGGGGTGTACAGGGAGGTGGCTCAGAGCGATGATACCAGTTGTTCCGTTGTAAAGACTGGTCGGAGGTTGTGCGGATTGATCTTGGCGTAGTCGCTTCCTCCCTCTTTAGGGTAGACGTCCCATCGTCTAGTCAGTACGTCGGGCTTAGCGCCGAGGCGACCAGGTCAGAAGCGGATTACCATGTTGAACTGGGAGAGATATTCGGACCATCGGACCTGCCGACGGGTGAGTAACTTGGTTGTTGAAAAATATTCTAAATTCTTGTGGTCGGTGATGACGTCGATTGGATCTGCTGCACCTTCTAGGTAGTGTCTCCAGGTTTTGAAGGCTTCGAAGATGGCTAGTAGTTCCTTGTCGTGTACGTCGTAGTTTAGTTCTGGAGGGGTGAAGGTTCGGGAGTGGAAGGCTATTGGGTGGATGTCATTGTCTGTAGGTGATATGGTGGACAGGATTGCTGCGAGGGCGTAGTCCAAGGCGTCGGACTCGACAATGAGTTGAGATCCAGGGATCCACTGTTGAAGGATCGGTGCCATAGTGAACGCCTTCTTGAGTGTTTCGAACGATGTTCTGCAATTCTCAGTAAAATTCCACGGAGTATCTTTCTGTGTCAGACGAGTGAGCGGTACTGTGATGTCGGAGTAGTTGAAGATGAAGCATCAGTAAAAGTTGGCAAATCCAAGGAAAGACTGAATGTCTTTGATTTTTCGGGGTTCAGGCCATTCCTGGATGACTTTGACTTTGTCGTCGGCCATGGTCAGGCCCTTCGGAGAGA
>QLPG01015238.1:0-19292 GCA_003314385.1 Gomphus sp. MG54 | reverse complement strand
CCCGGGATGTGCTTCGGAGTCCGATTGGAAGTTGGACCACTTATCCGGAAGACTGGGACTGTTCTCGAGTGTCAGCCTAATGACACAATCGTCCTCTATGCTGGTAACTATCTCACGCTGCTGGTCAAAACTCGTTTCGGCGCTTACAAAGATACTAACCTAGTTTCAGTTCATGGGGTGGAATAGAGAGCCCATGACGGTCGATCATGGAACGAGCGTGGTCACGCAACAACTTCCACGCATGTCTCACATCGAGATTATTGTATTTTAAAGCAACAGTGATTATGTTACGCGCGGGGAAAGCGGAAGGGATGAATCTACAATGAGTGGTTAACAAGACAGACACAAAAGTGGAAATGGACTTGCCTGAGCCGTTGGAAAGTCTGACCTGCTTGGCTACATATAGCTTCTCCGGGCTTGTTCTCGGGGTATTTACACTTATAATTCCAGGACAGTGATCCAGTTTGCCCTTGCATGTGGTCATGAACATTGTCAACGACCACAAATTCATGATTTTTGTCAACATAGCCAATGTCACCCAAACCGGCCGCACTACTGGGAGTACTGTTCCTGTATGGCAGGTAATGGAAACCCGTCGCTAGCCAGCCTTTCTCAAATAATGCAGCCCCGACCTTATGAAGGGTTGTGTCGTCAATTGGACATCCAGGAATGTCCACGAGGCCTTCAGTGTGGTGCGTCCATGAGGAGCCAAGCATGAGCCTGTTGATCCACTTGACGGTGTCAAGATCGTATCTGCCCCATCCACTTCTATAGACAGATAATTTTCTACCAGGAATATACGATATCTTCGAATACTGACTGTGAAATTTGATAGTTAATTTGGAAAAGAATATCCTCAACAGACTAACGTGATCATGAGCACGACTGGGATCATCTATCGGCAAATATGGCAACTTACACTTGGTTCGTTGTCACCACCTGACAATTCACCACCATATATCAGTTTCCACTGGTGTCCTCTCCGCACAGTAACCCAAAAGCCGTCAGACTAGAGATTGTCAGCGAGGTTCAATTCAGAAAATGAATCCATTACCATTCCCAAAAAAGGGAACACAAATCTTCCCGACCTTTGAGACTTTGCCAATGCCTAGTCATGGATAATATTATAAATAATTATATGCGCGACTGAGTGTGTCATACCAGAACTGATTTCAGCTGGTCCAACAGGTGCATCAATACCAATACAACATCATATATAGTTTCACAAACCATGTCATTGAGTCCAGATATAAACTCCACAGAGTTTGATGATACTGTGCGTTTGACCCAACTGTGCAAGCTCTCCATTTTTTCGCCTGGCATGTGATACACCTCGAACGGGATGCTGTAAGTGTGATTGCTCGCTCCAATGAGCTGAAATAACGAAGGATCCCTGCAATAAATCGATCAGCATTTGTTACACTTAATCTCTACCCACAACTCACCTGATATGTCTGCGTAAAAAGATGTCTTGCTGAAACTATGACATGATTAAAAATGGCTCAGAGTCTGGAAAAAAAACAGGGGACTTGCGAGGCTTTTTTTTTTGTGAGAATGCGAGCCATGATACGTTTTGACGAGAACTTTTCGACCATCAGGTCGGATCGCTTTATGCAGCTTGACTGTCACGGCGGGGATAGATGAGTCCGAGCGAGGACTCGGATAGACGCCATAATGATGAATCGTCTCAAGAAGCACAATATCATCCCACGTATAAGCTCGTATCTGTAATTTGCATCAGTATACTGCGTTTCCAAAAAAAACTTCAATGGTACGTGCATCGGGATCATCCAAAGAACCTGAGGACATGTGTATTGGCTGACTATTCGTACCTTCAAGGTGCATGTAATGTCAGGGTGGAATAAAGGGCTGGAATAAAGTAAAATCTCACCTCCGAGATGTATACTCACATTCCCCTTGGTGGCATCTGCAACAAACAATGTGACCTGTTTCAGCACTTTGTATATGCCAAATTGTTCAACAGGCGGGTTCACGAATTTGGGCGTCCTGCATTTGGAAGTTTATCCACGGCGAAGATGTAGATTGTGCTTCTGAAATAATGGAAATGTGTACAATGACAGAAAATTAAGGATACCAGATGGGGCATACCTGGATGTATGTCAGAGTTTTTGCCGCTTGTTTTCTTGTTTTGAGGCCCGCTAATGCTACCGCCGCTGTTCTGCTGCAGCCGTAATATGCGTTTGAAAATTTTCAAGATAGGACGAGAGCTGTGGTGTAACAACATCCCGGCGAGCATTGAGAGTATAGTGATAAGAATTATTAATCTTTAGTAATAAGAATTATTAACCTTTCATGGAGGAATAAAGGAGAGGCGAACAAAGCACGTACCCCGCATTTGATGCATTAGCATTCGACCTTATCTGGTTCAATTGCATGATCGAGGGTGCATTGGATGGCCCACTCATGAGCGTTGAGACGTTATGTAATGCAGACACGTCACATGACCTGTTGTGTTAATATACCTATCTAATTTATCAACACCCCTACCTTCATAAAGCTCACCAGCCACACATAACACATGACACCCCAACTGTTAGGAATAAGCAAAATATCCTACTTTTACAATTTTTCACAACACTTACAGTCTTTCAAGATATAAGTTACCAAAATGATTAAACTATTGATATACAACATCCCTTCATTTCCTACGATTTATCCACACCGATTCGACCATTCTGATGTGCATATATTCACTCAAAACCATTGTTTCATGATGATCATATCAATTATCGAGTGCTCCAACTGCTTGTTTCAATGATATACTCAAGAAATGTCTATACTATTTTCCTGGTATTACTTCATATTTTTCACGATGCTTGTTCAACATCTACTGCCTTCCCATCCCGGTGTATACCCCAGGTGAAGCACCCATGCAGATGTATTCGAGGCATCACGTGGGGTCATGTGTCTACGAAGAAAGTCCAGTGTAGGAGAATTGGAATAGGCTAACATGGCTATTGATTGCTATAGTAATCTACTAATACATGTAAAAAAATCAGAAAGGTTGCGTTGAGTGTTGAACTGATATTTTAGAATTATGTTGACCACTTGCAAACCCATAGGTACTTATTCATCGAAACGACTATCTATCCATTATCCATTGATGGAATGATTCAAATATTACACTTCCTATACAACAAATCAGTTTCTATTTCTATCTACTATTTGCATTGACTCCAAAATCTACCCATTTCCCCATCGATGTTTTATCGTAGGACCAGCAGAGGCCTGGCCAGCCACTATCCCCATAAAGCATGTTTGAATTTGAGGTACCTTGTTCATATGTATGTACCCTATCATAGTTCATTGTCTTTTTTTCCCTCAAAGCCCTGTAAAATATCAGCCTCGTCCATCCAGCCCCCATCACATCCCCAAAATAATCTCTCACGGCTGGTGCGGTGGCACTCATGCGCCGGCCGTGTCTTGAGTCGAGACTCTTTCCCCACCAGCGCTCACGTCCGTCATCATGCCTCGATGCTGACATCGATGATGCCTCCGTGGCCTGAGGAATCAGAGAACTACTCGGGACAATGCGGTACATCATACCTTCCTGTGAATTGTGTGCCAGAATCATTGTGGACCAGTACAATCAGCGCCATATATCACCTTCCAACTATAGGAGGCATTTCAATTTCAAAACTCAAACTCAAACCGTACTCTGACAAGCTCTCGCCACGCTTCTAATTCTCAAATTTCAAACCCAAACCCCAATCCCGCTCTTCCTATCTTCTGTGAAAAAAACGTCAGAGTCCACTGGATTCCGAAAGTGATCCAGATCTATAATAGGGTTTCAAGTTTCAGATATGATGGTCTAGCCTTGATGATATGCCAGGCCAAACACTGGACCAGGAGCTGTTATCATTCATGATATGATGACGAGGTGAGATTAAGACACCGGTGATACTCACGGCTCCACTCCATGAGTAGTTTGCATATTTTATTTCCCCAGGACTGTAAAGTCTGAACCTAGCGAGTCTTCGAACATTCGATTGAGTTGTCGAATGAGCTTCACCCAGTTCCCGCGGTGAAAGAACACACCATCCACACCATTTTCACACTGCCCATGATTCCGTGACCTCCCATATAATTGATGGATAAATCCACACACAGACGATCCTCCGAGAGTCAAGAGTTTAGGAACTGCCAGGTGGAAGCTGGAATAGGTTTAACATGGTGATTGGAACTGGTAATAAGCGCCCAAACCCCAGATTTAGTACCAGGAGGTTGGCCCTACAGACTCCGATGAATAGATTTACTTTCCTCTTCGGATTCCCCCTGCCTAGGTAAGGGCCCTACATGTATTTAGGTAGTAACTGTAATTAAACTTTGGATTCCCCCCACCTAGGCCCCTCTCTGTGAGATAGTTCTGGAGAAGTCTGGAGGGTTGCTCTTACAACCCTGATTCCACATCTCACCTCTTAACCTATATAAGTAGTACATAGATGTAGATATTTCCTCATTCTGAATATTGACTTGGCTTATGCCTTCTTGTCTTCCCTCCTCCCGTCTGAAATCCTCTACTTAGGCCAACACCCTCCACACTCTCCCTAGTATCTCTTCTGTCTAAATCATTGGCACACATGGAAAGTAGGGGACAATGAATGATTCCATTAGAGCCAAGCCACCCTAATTGGTTTGCAGGACTTGGCCAATTCCCACCAGCATTGTGAAGTTGGTACTATTGCAATAGTACTCTGCTCACATATCACTGGCATTCTTGGTGCCTGATACCATTCCCATATCTCGTCAATCAACTCAATTCCACTTGCTATTTCCCAAAACAGAAGTGCATCAAGATCCTGCTCAAGATCCTATTCAGATCCCACAGTGGCTTGGTTACAAAGTTCGTTCAACCCCTTGTACTTTCACTCCCTTGTTCTTTTGATCAGATTGGAGAACCTTTCTGTCAAGCTGTGGGTTAATTTAACGAAAAGTACCCAAAGGCAGTGAGCGAGCCTGACAGAGTAGATTAGGATTCGTTTTGGGTGCCATGTGCTCCCCCCTCGACGCACTGCGAAGGAAAATTTAGACGATAATGAGTGGATCCGGAACAGTGAGTAGACTCGCACGAAGGAGAATGACATCGAAAGCCGAGTTGTGATCATGATGATCATACGATCAGAAACACAAATACGAGACGAAGACCTGACCTAACCTCTCTGCATCTAGTCATGGCCGCAGTATGAGCCCAACACCTTGTGAGACACCAATAACAGTGTAAAAGTTCGTGGTGAATGAATAACAAAGTGACTTCTCTGAGCCGTTGTTTTGCTCGGGGTAAGGGACATCCGGGGACATGTCAATGACAGCATTCGGCTGATGGCTCATTTATTACACACGACTCTGATGGTGAGCGACCAACTGAAGATCCTTAAATAACTATCATTTACAGATGAAGTTGGGTTGAATCAGTTGCCGGTATTGAAAACCCTTTTTTTTTAATTGTCATATGTCCCAACCACCAAGCTGGTGCAAGTCTAAACTGAATTCTAATAAAATTTGTTTGTCGGCTAGCTTGTTTCCTTCAATTTCCATGTGGCCCAGAACCCACTCTAAGTGGATGTGCAGGTTATGGTGTTTGCGCTTCAGTCTCTGGATGAGCATGTAGGCTGTATCTAGTAAATATTGTGCCAGCTGGGTCCTGTTGTTCTGCAGGGCCTGGATGACAGCTTGATTGTCTAGGGAAATCAAGGCAGATCTAGCAGTTTGATAGGTTTCTAATAGTGTTAGTGCTAGAATCACACTGACAATTTCACCTTCAAAGACTGTGTGTTTAGAGTCTTTGCCTAGCCGGTATCGAAGGCCAAAGCCCCAGCTGAGGCCCTGCCAAAGCCCCAGCTGAGGCCCTACTGAAACTCCAGCTGAGACTCGAGACCTCAGCTGAGACCAGAGACCCCAGCTGAGACCTGAGACCTCAGCTGAGACCCAAGACCCTAGCTGAGACCCGAGACCCCAGCTAAGACCTGAGGCCTAGCCGAGATCTGAGACCCCAGCCAAGACCCAAGGCCCAGCTGAGACCCAAGGCCCAGCCAAGACCTGAGACCCCAGCCAAGAACCGAGACCCAGCTAAGACCTGAGGCCCTGTAGCCACCTATACAAGGAAGAGGTAGTCTTGTAGGTCTTTTGAAACCATCACTACTTACTATCCTTGGATTGATGCATTGATGACTATAATATATATATCAAAAATTAATCATACTTGTTATAGGAAATGAGTAATAAAATTTTCCAATCCTATGTTCAACACATCTCTATCTATTACTATCTATGACTTGTCCTTGAGTAAGACTTCTTTATATACAATATTACTTGTTGACCTTCCCTCTAGTAACAAAACATGAATTCTTCCCCAATTTGTACCCCTTGATACACCCACATAAAATTGCCCATGTGAAAACACAGGGTACCATAAATCTATTCCTACTGTTCCAAGGGATTGTTCTTGTGACTTGTTATTTGTCATAGAAAATGCAAGCCTGATAGGAAATTGTCGCCTATGCAGTTCAAATGGCAATTGTCCTTCACTTGTTGAAACTGTAATTCTGGTGATAAATGCAGTCTATCCTACTGATGGTCCTGAAATTATCCTCAAAAATGGTGATTTGAACCACCCGAAGATGTGTCCCATTGAAAAGTCCCTAACCTACATCCAGATTCCAAAGAAGCATCAAAGGCACTCCAAGCTTGACTTTGAGTTGAGAGGGAGGAAGACCATCCATGTTAATAGAGTTTGGATATTCTAGAGGATATTGGTGCTTATTATCCTCTTGTCCTTTGATGGTATCTGCACTGGAATAAAGTTTCTCCTCTCCTTGGAATTGAACCAAGACTTGAGCATTAATCTCATCTACTTCAGTATTTCTGGGACAAAGGATGGCACATTCCAAAAAGAACTTGTCTGGAATTGTTTGTCCACCTTCAAGGCTGGGATATATATCTGAGATGAGACTTGAGAGATGTGGTCCACAAATCATATTTGGAGGGATGGTAAAAGAGTGATCCAAAGGGAGATTCTTTCTCTGACCGACATCAGAAAGCCATTGGGAAAACTGAGTACTTTGAGGATTATAATGATCGACACGTATGTTTTCAGTGAGATGAAGGACCTTGACATGATGCCAGAGATAAGATCTTTGGATGAATGCACCTACAATCTCTTCCTTATTGCCCTTAGGAACCACAGGTAATGTCTGCTGGAAATCCCTTCCCTATGCGATAGTAATGTCACTGAAAGAAAGGTTAGGTTATTCTAGAATGTCCTTGCAAGTCTTGTCTACTGCTTCTACAGCATGGCGATGCTGCAAAGTAACCTCATCCCAAATGATGAGACTTGTCTCTTTAAGAAGCTGGGCCCTATCTGTACCCTTTTTGATATTACAAAGGGTACCCTCATTGATCTGAATGAGAAGTCTGAACATGTTGTGGGCCATCCTTCCTCCAATGATGATTGGAGCAATGCCAGATGAGTGACACAAAGGACAATAAGACCTTTGCCTCTTGCAGAGTGACTAAGTATATTCCATGTAAAAGACTTGCCAGTGCCTCCAGGACCATGTACGAAGAAGAGAGTTTTCCATGAATATCCCTGGTCAAGGCAGATTTAAGGATCTGATCATGTATGCTTTTTTGACCTAGATTCATCTTGGAAATATTGACAGCAGCACTCTGAAGCTCTGAAAGAGTATTATAATTGTGCTGTTCTGCAATTAGACAATTGCCGATAATATCCTCTCAGTGACCCATGAATTGGGGAATGTCCTAGAACTTAGAAAGAGACCTTCCTCCCTGTCACATAATTTTGTCAATAAGGAAAAGGCCAAAGTCATAGATTTGATCCTGGGTAGGATCCCTAATGCCATACCTGTTTTGGAGCTGGTATTGAAGGTCATCGCAGATGTATTCCTAAAGCATGGTCCACAGTTGAGCTAGATCTAAAGGAGTACAGTGGATTAAGATGGTGACAAAGAGTCTCCTGAGCCGTGATCCTATCTGCATGCTGGCAACCTGTTGAAGGGAGAATCTCCATTCCCTATCATCCTCCAGAAGACCACATGCCAGGCAGGCAGCTTTGAAAGTCTGATGTTGAGTACCACCATATGACCTGAGTTCTTCAAATGACTTTGTGTAGGAAAATGAGCACTAATTTATCAATGCAACTTAAGTAGGTACACAAGGGACACACAGACTATATAAAACAGGCTCCTCAGTGTGGTCAAACACTGAGGAGAAGAAAAAAATGTCAATATGTGGCAAGAGCATGCATGTACTATACTCCCGGTAATGTCATATATGACTGGGAGTGAAAAAAGACAAACATTGGAATGCGCCGGCAATTGCCAGATGGAACCGAATTACAACATTTGTGTCATTAGAAATACAAAAATTATACAGAAGAATGAAGGGAAAAATGAAAGAAAAATAAAAGAAAAATGTACCGATAATTCCCCATTGAGGCAATGAAGAAATTTGATTTTTTTTTGTGTATGTTTGGCTTGAACTGTTGAAATAATCCCCACACCTTGCACCTTTGACCACGGTAAGATGGTATGTAGATAAAAATGCTCTCCAGAGGAAGGACTTGCAAAGTAAAGGCAACCAATTGAAAACTGTTGCTGGTGAATTTTCCATAATTTTGACCTTTTATCCCAGACCAAATTTTCAGGAAATTGGACATAGAGCCATTGATGTACCTCTGGATATTTGATATTGGCTTCAAAATATCCCATGAGCATAGTCTTTGCATGCTCAGCCCTCTCTAATGCAAATGAGACATCCTGGTTGGGGTCAAATATAACATTATACTAGCCAGGGAGGTGAATAAGAAGGGCGATAACAGGAGGAATCTAAACATGTATTTTAAACCCCAGCAATCTCCAACATGCCTCATGTGAACTGACATAGCATGAATCTAGATACTGCTGGATTTCATCCTTATTCTTTCCAACCTCCATTGTTGTCATTTCATGGCCCTTGTAGATGTACTTGTGGATATACTTGATAGAGCATACATTGAAGGTAAGTTCCACATTTATATGACATTCCAATTCTAGGAGAAGCATGGGAGAGTAAGTAATAACATTATAGTTGCCCATTTGATGACCCCTGATATTGTGCTTCCTGCCATCATCAGGGTGTCGATAGAGTGAGTATCTGTCTTCATTTACAGAAGTCTCCTGTCAAAAGGTGTTGGGGAAATGTTTAGAACACTTTCTGTCTTGCATGCAAGGAGAGTTGGGATGCTCAGGTCTACAGAATCCATGAGTCATCATTTCACAGACCAGTTTGTACAGCCTTGGATAGGTCTGTTAATCTGAAAAGACTGCCCAGATCATAGAATCAACATCTTCTGGAGTTCTGATGTTAGAGTCCTGGTAAAACCATATGAGAAGATGCATGTATGGTAGCCCCCTCTTTTGGAATTCGATGGTATGGACCCATGCTAAAGTTCCTCCTAAAATACCATCCTTTGTAATATGCTTGATGAGGTGTTCCTGTTTGAGCTAAAACACCCTGACCACCAAGTCAGGCTTATCCTGAGGAGTGTGACTTGGACAGAGAGCATCTTTAACCTCTTTCCAATTGGGATTGGCTGTCATGGTAAGGAAATAATCTGCAGGTCAATAGTTTCTGGAAATAGCAAGAGAATTCTGAAGATTCTTGTCTAGCTTTGGGTACTGACGGACTTTGGTACTGCCGAGGGGTGTTGTCGAAAGGTTGGGCGGACTATGGCCAAGTCCTGCAGGCCAAGAGTAGTGGCGTTGGCTTCAACTTGCCATGCGTGCCACTGGTTTTGCGACAGACAGATACTCGGGAGGATGCTGATGATGCCGTCCCGAGTCGAGGACTTTACAGAGGAGAAGAAGGTAGAAGGGCCTAAGCCTAGTTGATACCCAGAATGAGGAAATATGTACATGCATGTCCTACTTATATAGGTTAAGAAGTGACATGTGGAATAAAGAATGTGAGACAACAAGGTATGCAGAGCATGTGGTTATTGTCCACAACAGATCAAATTAGAATGAAGGGATGCAAAATGGGGATAAAACAATAAGGGATAAGATAATAGGGATGTAGCCAAGGATAGGACAATAGGGAGTGGCCGAGTATAAAACAATGGATTTGTGACAGGGGATAATACAAGGACAGGAGGTCCCGAGGGGAGACGGACTGAAGGGTGAAGACAGGGAGTGTGGATGGTGGATGTGCCAAGCCAAGACTGGCATACCAAGTGTTATGCATGTGGCGTGGACACTTTGGTTGTGGATATAGGATGGTTGCTCGGTCACCAATGCCAAATAGATGGGTCTCGGTACGTGTACTTGACAATTCTCCATCATATCTCTGGTACTTCCAGTAAATGAGGTAGGAAGGATGACCTTCTTCCCCAAAGCCTGAGGGTTGAGGTCATATTCTAAGCCAGAAAATGCATCAACCACTTGGTTATAGAGCTCTGCACACAAGGTATTTTGGTTATAATGAAACCATTTAAGCCTAGACTGTTCTGTCACAGCCCACATATCAACAACATATTGTTGAAAAAGCATGCCAGCTTTGAAAAGAGTATCTGCTTCACCATCACGAACAAACAAATAATAGTGATGGTATTTGGCCATTGTGATATACTTTTCCTGCCCAGTCTCTTGTTTAGTGTTAAGCTTTGGGAATGCTGAGATGTCGGATGGGAATGGCCAAGTCCTACAGGCTGGAAGTGGTGGCTTTAGCTTCAACATACTTGTATGTTATGCCCTACTCTCTATGTGTGCCACTGATTTGCAACAGATGGGGTACTCGGGGGGATACCAATGATACCGGCCTAAGTAGAGGACTTGACAGAGGAGGAGAAGGTAGAAGGGCCTAAGCCTAGTCGATACCCAGAATGAGGAAATATGTAAATGCATGCCCTACTTATATAAGTTTAAGAAGTGACATGTAGAATAAGGAATGTGGGACAATAAGGTATGTAGAGCATGTGGGTATTGTCTACAATGAGTAAAATTAGAATGAAGGAATGCAAATGGGAATAGAACAATAAAGGATAGAATAATAAAAATGTGGCCAGGGATAAGACAATAGAGAGTGCCCGACTATAAAACAATGGTTATGACTGAGGATAAAACAAGGACAGGAAGTCCCGAGGTGAGGCTTATCGAGGAATGAGGAGTGGATGGGGTAGGTTTAATGGTTGGTGATTGAGGTAAGGTGAATGAGGGATGGGGGCAAGGAATGTGGATGGTGGATGTGCCAAGCCGAAACCAGCATACCAGGTAACTTGCATGCAGCTTGGACACTTGGTTGTGGATGTAGTCTGATTTACTTGGTTGGCACTGCCGAATTACCAGACACTTGGTACATGCACTTGACATTCAGGATCCATTCCAGATGCTTGACATAAATGTGGAATATCCTTATGCCAACCCATCTCACCCCTTAGAAAGAGGAGCATATAATGAAGGGGTGTGTTAAATTTGGCTGTTGGCACTTAGCTAGAGGCTTCCAGAAGGGTTTCCGCAGGGTTCTGATGGTTTCTGAAGGGGGGGTTCATACTCTGGAGATAGAGGGACTAAGGGTCATGGACTCGGAATGGGGATGGCAAGTCGGGAAGTGCCAGGGGTCTTAGGACTGTTCACAGTATAGGGTGGTACGAGTGGTTCGAGGTCGCAGGGACTTGGCTTCAACTTATGTGTTGCACCCTCCTGGATCATCTGTCCCTAATTTCAGAGAGTCGGAAAGTTTACCTGAACTTAATCAAACTACGACACAGAATTAAGTCAATATTCCTACTGGCGAATAGTCCAGTTGACTGGTGACTTATATACATGTATCTAGTCTTGTACTATATTTTACCGAGTAAAGACAAGGGGGGAAGGAGAGTACAAGGGGCAATACAGAACAAAGAACAAAGGAGTGAGGTACGCGATGATCCTGCGCGTCATCTATCAAAGGAGTGGAACCTTGACTTCGGAATCTTCAGAGGTTTGGAAACACGGAACCTCGGAGTGGTGCATCAGGAATCCGGAAATTGGTTATTCAGACTTTGAGCGATCAGAAAGGTCCCAGAAACAGCATAGGTGGTTGTGGGGTTTAATGTGGGTTTATTGGAGGCATGGGCCATAACAGTATCCCTCTACTAGGACTGAGCCCTCGAGGTCCTAAGCTTAATCTTGCCGTGAATTGAGTGGAGAAGACCGTGGGACTATTTTTTAAGCGTATTGGGACGTAATAGGTGTTTTTTTCCGAGCGCCCGTCCGATGCATATATAAGGAGGCCTTTCTCCTCTTCTTGAGTTCCTTTTCTTGCCCCTACCTATGTCCAGATTCGAACAGGATATTAAAGCAGAGGTTTCAGAGCAGGTGCGCACCTTCAAGGCCAAGTGTGTGAAAGAGATTTGCTTGATGAGGGCAGAGGGGGCATGGAAATTGGAGGCTGCTTGGGATATCGGAAAAGGTCTGAGGGGCGAAGTCCAAAGGCTGGGGGAGAAAACGAAGGGGGTGGATCGGAGGGGAAGGGGGGAGGGGAAGGAATGAGCCTTGGAGTGCGATGCTCAGGCTCTAGAGTCCACTTTTCTGGCTAGTCAGGTGGATGAAGAACTGGAGGATTTACCCTCTTGGGGGGGTTTTGCTGGGCTGTTGATATCTGAAGACGGGGATGTTCCACGTCCAGACACCGAGTTCAAGCCTTGGATGCAGAGTCTTCCTATTTGTCCTCTGGGGGGAATCCAGGGGGTGAGGGGGACGTCTATCTCATGCCCTCAGTCGGGGCGAGCACCGTTGCTCGGGAAGCAGAGAGGATGTGTCGGAGATGTCTTGAGAAGGACGCTCGAATTTTGGGGGTGCAAAAGGCCTTCGAGAGTCAGATTGCTCAGGATGCGTGAGTGGCTGGGAGGGAGGTGGGTCTCGGACCCTTCGAATCCACTCGGCAGTCGTTGATTGAACATTGGCCTGACCTTTACCAGATCGCCAGTCCAGGGGTTCCTCCTATGCTGAGGTCGGAACCTTGTGATAGGTGTCGCAAACATGAGGATCTATGTAAGTGGACTTCATCGGTCAAAACTTGCGTTCCTAGTCGGAAGAGCTGGGTGAAGTGTGTGGTTGGTGGTGTATCAGTCGTTAAGGGGTCAATCATGAGAAAGAGGAGGTGGGAGGAGACGGAGGTCCCAGAGGTGTCCTCTTTGAAAAAGATGAAGGTCGAGGTACTGGTCCCTCCTCTTCCAAAAAGCGGGGGTGATGCAAATGGCAACCTCCTGAGGGAAATCAGGGATGGCATTTTTGCCCTCATTGTTGCCCTAAACAGAATAGCGGATGCTTCCGAGATGGCAAACACCATCAAGACGGATGGTTGGAATCGTTTGATGGGTGTAGGGGGATGTGGTGGACCCTCCTAGACTCGTCAGGTAGTGGTGGGTCGGTTGATTCCGACATGTGGTGAGAGGAAGACTGATTTCAAGAGGAAAAGGACTTCTGGGGGAGCAGGTTTGGCGCATGGTGCGGGAGATGTGACACCCAGAGCAGGGCATTCTACCAAGCAGGCGGTCCCGGTGTGTGATGCGGAGGGCTTGGCACTTATGACAGGACGATCTACTGAAGATGTGGTTCCAGAGGCTGTGGCACTGGCAATGGGGTCGCTTCCTGAAGCAGTGGCTCTGGAGGTTGTGGCATTGACGGCGGGGCTGGTTTCAGAAGTGGTAGTCCCAGGGTTGGAGTCAAGCAGTGGGGGGGGCGGGCAAGGGATTGATTACTTCCATCAGCTGGATCCTTCTGATCCCAACGAGGCACATGCCTTATTTTATGGCGATGACTGATGATGTATGGGGTCCTGGCATTCATGGTAGTCGTGCTGATCATATTTTTCATGGTGTTTGTTCTCCAGATTGTTGCTTGGATGCCGGTGTTATAGCCCATACCTTCAACAACCCACACTAACCCCCGCAACCACCCCTCCTTATTCCAAGACCTTTCCGACCGAAAGGACGAAGGATTGTTTTCCGTAATCCCCGTTCACGACAAGTCCGACCCGGAGTCCACTTTCTGCTTCCGTTCCCGTCATGACCGAGACACCATCTCCGAGTCCGTCCCCGACCGAGACTCAATACTTTGATAACCGACGCGCAGGAATATCGCGTACCTCACTCCCTTGTTCTCTCTTTTATATTGACCCCCTTGTACTTCCTTTTCCCTTGTTTTATGACCGGCAAAAGATAGTACAAAGATAGTCACATGTATATAGTCTCCCAGTCGACTAGACTGTTCGCCAGTACGAATATCATCTTAGTCCACCCAGTTCCGACTCACTCCGGTGCACTTCCATCTCCTCTCCAAAATTAGGGACAGAAGATCGAGGAGGGCGCAACACATAAGTTGAAGCCAAGTCCCTTCGACCTCGAACATCTCAGTGACCGGATTGAACTATTCCGCGACCTACCCTAAGTTTCCGGCGCCTCTGTCCCCGTCCGTAGTCCGTCCGACTCCCGTCTCGGTCTTCGGCCCCATTACAGACTTTCGCACTAACCCGGAAAACCCCTTCGGAAGTACTAGCTAAGCGCCTGACACGCGGACTTAACAGCCGGCAGTATTGTCGGGATTCAGGGAATGTCCTGTAACCCGAGTCTCGGTTGGAATTGTGTTGATTAGTTTAGCTTGTATCAATTTCTAACAAGAAGGGTTCTAATTCTAAGGGAATCTACATGGTAGCATTAGTCTAAGGGATGGTACGGGATTCCATGGTGTTCAGGGTTCTTCCTGAGCGGAGTTTTTTTGGAGAGTTGGATTTGAGCGCTGAGTGAAGACTGCTGGCTAGGGAAATGCATGGGTCAGGCCAACCCGCATGGGTCAATGGGTCAGGTGTCCTTGGGTGTGGGTGCGGGTCAAGCCATGAGCACCCATGACCCAGGCCCAATCTGTGGCGTCAACTCCGACACGAACACGATGAACATGTACATGCATGTGCTGACATGAATGCAATGCCCGAAATGCGACGAACGTGCCATACGTGCACGCGCCGCAACAAACGCGATGTACACGACGTACGTGCATATGCCGCAATGTACGCACACATGCCGCAATGAATGTGACGTATGCAACGCCTGTTACGCGCACGTGCCACCACATATGCGCGAAGTAGGCGATGTATGCGCATGCGCCGCCTCATACGCAACGTATGTGACGTATATGACGCATGTGCACGTGCGATGACGAACATGACATATGCAATGCCCATACGCGCATGTGCTACCACATATACAATGTATGCCCACGTGCCACCATGTACGCGATGTACGCAACGCCCATACGCACATGCGCCGTCACATACGTGACGTACGTGACATATGCACATGTGCCATGATGAACGTGACATATGCACCACCGCATACATGCCGCCACGTACGCGACATATTGCATGCAGGTGCGGCATGCACCTGAGACCTGTCGACCCGTGGGAAAAAACCCATGGGTTGATGGGTTTGGGTTTCCCATGGGTCGGGTGCGGGTCACCCACATTTGACCTGTGGGTGACCCCTGCCATTCCCTACTGCTGGCTCTATATTGCCAAGAATCAGTTAGGATAATCTAAATGGGTAGTACTCAATGCCCTGTCGATCAATGGATCATAGTGGGTGAGTGTATGGTCCTTGCAACTAAAATTCTGACGGGGTTCAGAGGGTCAGATTTGGAGGGTTGGAGTTTGGAGGGTCGGAGTCGGAGTGTTTCTGTAGAAATGGGTCGAAATCTTTCAACAATTGGTCACGGGGGGTCATATTCCTGAAAAGGTTGGATGCATTGTTTTGTTTTTATGTCCTTAGGTATAGTTGGTGTTCAACGCAAACAACTGGTGCCGAAGTTGGGAGCCTAGCTTCTTATTCCTCAGGTTCCGAAGTGTCTAACGTCTCAGACTCTTCTTCAACCTCTTCCGTTACGGAGGCTGCATGCCCTTTAGTGACTGTGGTGGTAGATCTTGGGCATTCCTTGGCTAAGTGGCCCGATCTGCCACAGAAGAGGCAGAGGTTTTGTTCGAAGCGGTGTTGCCATTCTTGCAGTGTAAGTGTTCCATCTTTTCTGATTTTGGATAAAAGATCCATGGTAGTCCTGCTGCCACTGGATGGGATCACAAATTGGCCTACATTGGCTGTCTTATTGCCCATATTAGGGGCCAAATACATGGTCACGGGGGTCCTCCCTCTGTCGTAGGGGCGGTCAAAGTTCTGGGTGGAGGGGGGCTCTCTGGCGATTTCCGATCATCGCTCCCAGTAGCAGGTGTTGGTGGATTGGGACAGGAGACGGAGTTGGAGCAGGGAATGGGGCTTTTCTACTCTAGAGATCTCATCCTTGATTCTGCTGGGGAGTCTGTTGTAGAACTGGCGATGAAGTGCAGCATCGCCCCAGTGGATGCGGGTGGCTAGTCGATTGAATTCGACTATATATTTTATGATGCGCTGATTATCATGCATGCGGAGGGTCTCAAGGTCTGCTTCGGCCTCTCCTTCTGGGTCGTAGGGGCCAAAGTTGGTTTGAGTTCATTTACAAACTCCTCATAGTCATGGAGCCAGTCTGGCTCGTCAGGGGCGGAGAGGGCTGGTTCGAACCAGTCCAGGGTGGTACCAGTCAGGTACGACAGTATGTAGGTTACCTTGGTGCTCTCGGTATCAAAGGCATCAGGGTGGTCATGGAAGTTCAGTCTATATTGCACTAGAAAGGCTTGTAGTTTCCTCGAATTGGATCCATCAAAGGTATCTAGGTCCTGAACCTTGGTGGCATGGGGGGCTGATCTTCTGGGGCTGGCTAAGTTGCTTGCCAGCATAACGAGGGCCTGAGTGAGATCGGGCATAACGTTGGGTCCTAAGGTGGGGGCCCCTCCTGGGTGTGCAGGAGGCAGTGGTGCTGTGGCGGGTGGTGCGACATGAGGTTAGGCGATAGGTGGTAGTGTAGCGAATGGAGGATCGGCAGATGGTGCAACGAGTGGTGGTGCTACAGGCAGTGGTGCCATGGGTGGAGGTGCGAAGGATGGTGGTACATAGGGGGGTGCTGATGAGTCTGATGGCACTGCTGTGGATGGTCCTGAACTGGACCGCATATCCGATGGCAACAATTGTTGAGTTGCCAGGGGGTGGTTCACGAGGAACAGGTTGGTCAAATTCGAATGCAGGTGTTGATCTGTGTCTAAGAATCCAGAGTCAGAAGAAGGCTCCAGGGGGTGAGCTGGGGTCTAAGGCATCTGGAAACTTGTCCTGGGGATGGGCAGTTCTTGGGGGATGGATGTATGGTGGGCAGACGCCTGAGTGATTGTCTGCATGGCTTGTGAACATATGATAGGTCTCATGCTTAATGACGATCAGGAGTGTGAGTACGAATATACTGTTAAATCCGCATGTTGGCGCTTAGCTAGAGGCTTCTGGAAGGGTTTCTGGAGGGTTCCAATGGTTTCCGAAGGGGGGGGTTCATCCTCCAGGGATGGAGGGACTAAGGGTTGCGGACTTGGGGTCGGAATTGGAATGGGGATGGAAAGTCGGGAAGTGCCGGGGGTCTTAGGACTGTTCACAGTATAGGGTGGTACGAGTGGTTCGAGGTCGCAGGGACTTGGCTTCAACTTATGTGTTGCACCCTCCTCGATCATCTGTCCCTAATTTCGGAGAGTCGGAAAGTTTACCGGAACTTAATTGGAAACTACGACGTAGAATTAAGTTGATATTTGTACTGGCAAATAGTCCAGTTGACTGGTGACTTATATACATGTATCTAGTCTTGTACTATCTTTTACCGAGTAAAGACAAGGGGGGAAGGAGAGTACAAGAGGCAATACAGAACAAAAAACAAAGGAGTGAGGTATGTGATGATCCTGTGTGTCATCTATCAAAGGAGCAGAACTTTGACTTTGGAATCTTCGGAGGTTCGGAAACATGGAACCTCAGAGTGGTGCATCGGGAATCCGGAAATCGGTTATTCAGACTTTGAGCGATTGGAAAGGTCCCAGAAACAGTGCAGGTGGTTGTGGGGTTTAATGTGGGTTTATTGGCAGCATGGGCCATAACAGGGTGCATATACTACACTCTCCTCATAAACTCTCCTCAGACCACCATTTTTCAGCTGTACAATGATATCCCTGCTATCTTTGGCTTCACCCTCTCTATGTAAAACCACTGTGATTTCATTGCTAGTAGGAATGTTATATCGCCGAATATCGGTATGAGGTCTGTATATGAGCCTAGCTTAAATGTTATTGCCATTAGGATGGTCACGAAGTCTTTCGAGGGCCTGGTGATAGAGGTTTACAAAAGGATTAAAGGAATGCATCATGTCTTGAATGTCATGTAAAGTTTGAGAGTCTAGAACATTCCCATTGTTATGCTGTCTGTATCCCAATGCCTCACTGGGATCATCAAAGTAATAACGCAGTTCTTCTCCTGCTAGAGGAAGAAGAGTACCATGTTGATGATTGACCTGTCTATGTATGTTGAATACATATGGCCCATGACCAGAGACGCAGTGATCTAATTTAACTCCTAGAGATATAAATGCCAGAGATGTATTATATGGACGGATGTATTCTCTAAACTTTTCCCCCCTATCATCCTGACCATTCAAAAGCACCTTCAATGCTTCAGGAGGCTGTGGCAATAGTAGTCAGGATATTGTGCCTGAGTGACAACAAGCTCCAAATTTTGGAGAATTATTGGTAGAATCAGTCAATCGTTCTGTCATCCAGTGCCATGCATTGCAATCTGGACATTTGATATCCATTTGTTTCAGATCATGTCTTGGTATATTTCTCTCAATCACAGGCTGTTAGGCTAATGAAATCTGAGGAAGAGAAGGAGGACATGACTGGATGACTGGGTGAGCTAGAGCCATAGTATATAACTGAGCGATGCCTGCCATTTCTAATGGAATTTCTGGTAAGTTTACAGGAGCTATATGGGCTCTTGTATGTCGATGCCTATCTAGAAGGACTGGATGCTGAGCAATCTGCAATATAGCCAGATGTGCATTAATTGAAGCTAGTTGTTGGCAAGGGCTTGGATCAGGTGCAGGAACAAAAGGATCCAATTGAGTATGGACAGAAGGAGGAGCAGGAGGAAGATCAGAGAATGGCTAAGGTAGTGATGGAATGAGATTTTAATGACATAATTCTGATGCAGCAGCTGCCCTCTCACAATGAATTGAAGGTAAAGTCATCTGTAACTGCTCATGACACTCGGCACATTCCCATTCTCTATTATGCTCTGGTGTAGAAGCTATCCTATCCTACCCTATCAACTATCAATTTATAGCATTGTAACATAT
>QLPG01015232.1:0-22660 GCA_003314385.1 Gomphus sp. MG54 | reverse complement strand
AATGTAAGCGGAATTAGAATAATAGAGTATGGCTGAAAATAAAATAATGAAATGGTGGGTGGGAATAGAACAATAGAGGATGGCCTAAGATAAAACAATGGCAATGGCCAGGACAATGAGTGGCCGTCATGTTGTTCGGGGGAAACGGGTTAAGGAGTGGATAGGGGGTGAAGGAACAATGAAAGGGGATGTACGAGAGGGGTGGTCCATACGATGTACCAGATGTACCGAGCCGAGGCCACGTGGTAGTGCGAGATGATGTAGGTAAGGGCCGGTTGGTCGGTATTCCTGAGTGAGTCGGTACTCGGTGTTGCGGGCTTGACAGCAATGCGGGTACTTGGTCGTGGATATAGGATGATTGCTTGGTCGGCAATGCCGAATAGATGTGTCTCGGTATGGTGCTTGACATCCCCCCATTAACTCTCACACAATTAAAATAGGTGCCAAAACCAATGACAAAATATGCAATGTCCAGAAGCATCACAAGAAGCACAAGTACATGTATGAGGAAGTGGAGTGGAAGGAGCAGGAGGTGAAGGAGAAGGCAGAGAAGGAGGCTGCCAAGGCCAAACAAAAGGCCAAGGAAGAGGCAGCAGCTGCTGCAAAAAAAACAGCAGAAGAAGCAGAGGCAGCCACAAAGAAGGTAGCAGAAGAAGCAGAGCTAACTGCAAAGAAGGCTGCTAAGGAGAAGAACCAGGCTGAGGAGGCCAAAAAGAAATGGGTAGATGAGGAAAAACAGGTGGTGGCACAAGCACTGAGGCACCAGACATACAAGGGGCCCCCAAAGACATGGGGGTCCCATTGATGACCAAGGCAGGATTAGGGAATGGCATGGGTCACCCACATTTGACCCATGGGTGACCTGCACCCAACTCATGGGGAACCCAAACCCATCAACTCATGGGTTTTTCCCCATGGGTCGATGGGTGTCAGGTGCATGCCACACCTGCACACATGAGGCATGTTGGTGTGATACATCACATTTGTGCCAACACAAATGTGCTGTAAGTATATGCATTAATACGAACATGCTGTATGTGTTCATATTGTACATGTGCATGTGTGGTGCATGCATGTCATATGCACACATGTACAACAGGAGCCAATGTATGTTGTACATATGCGCATGCACATGTACATAGATGATATGCAACATGCAAGAGGGGTGAGAGTGTAGAATCAGGGCCCAGTATGGGGCCAGGGACCACAGGTGTTGAGGATAAGAGGCCAAGGGAGGGCCAAGGTGAGTAGTATTACACTTTAGTAGGTGATTTACTGACTTAGGTTGAACAGTACAAAGGCAAGGTGACCAAGAAGTGGTTGCCAGCTGATGGACTACCCTGCCTGATATGCAAGAGATGTCAGGAGGACTGCATGGTAAAGGGACAGAGAGCTGCAAGTCACTAGTGCAATGCACACAAAGTCAAGTACAACCTGGTGTTAGATATCGGTAATGCCGATAGTGCAGATGAGAATTGGCCAAGTCCTGCATAATGAGAGAGTATTAGTGAATTATAAGAGTATTCTGGATGTTAAGAATGCGAGGATAAATCAAAGACAATCTCCAAGGCTTTGATAGATTTTGTCTATTAGTATGCTGTATTCCCCGGTGGTAAACGATGAGTAAATGCGGCTTATTATGAAGTCGGCTCTAGTGGTTTCAGTTAGGGCTATAGAGTTTACTGAATAGACTAATCTTTAACAGAGGTGTTGGAGATTTTTCACTAACTAATAATCCTGCGATGCTGCAGCTATTTGTACACATTGTAATCGGCACAGCTAACTAATAAGTCCCCCTCTTTGACCGCTCTTTGATAGACTGTGCTTTGTAGTCACTTGTATCCGTAGCATCCCCATGACCGTAAGTCCCCTTTCATTTGTTATCTTATATGTAACAGCCCGCTTCTATAATCGCGTTTCCATTAGATAGGATCGGCACGTTGCCCATTTTGGGTTTGTTCAGCCGCCCGTTGGTCGTTCGTTGTTTTTGTTGTAAGTAACCCTCCCTTTCCCTCAACGTTATACCAATGTCATACAATGGTTCCCATCGCCAATCCCCACCCTTCTGTCAAGACAATTCTCAATCGCGTCGCTCCCTGAATCCCTGCTCATCTGTTTCATCAGCCGAGGGTCTCTCTCCAGTCTGTGATCGCAGTTATTCCTCTTCGTTCATCTCTCCTATCCTTCATAAAGTGTGAGTCCTATTTGATGTCTGTCCATTCCTAGTTGTTCAGCTGACTGAAATGCTGCAGTTGTTTTGTCCGCCATTCAGTATCCACGTGTGTATGTCCTCCTGTCTGTAGACGGCCTTGAAATCAAGTCGCCATCCAATGAGTCTATGTATGAAACAGTTGTCAGCTGTTCAACCTGGTAACTATCTGTTTTTCTTTTTCTTCTCTTCTCTGCTCTTTAGAAATTCCCTTGTGTATGCTTTACATTGTTAATAGTAAAATAAATAGAAGAAACTATGAAAAATAAGAAAGAAGTATTTTATGGGGTTTTTATATTTAAGAAAGTAGGCATATAATTCAACACTGCAGACTGATTGGGGTGGCTAGGCTTCAATATACTCGTGCATTGCACCTGTCAGGGGAACTCTCGATCATGAATCCCAACTGGCACTGGCTCACCCATATTCCACACCCACCGACCAAGATCTGTTCGGCCTACTCATGGCAGTACCAAATGTACCACACACCGAACAATCATCACTATTGGCGGGTACCCTTCAGAAGTGTCTGTCAGGCCTTGGTACTGCCAATGGTGCTGTCGGAACCGGCCAAGTCCTGCAGGCTGGTCAGGGTGGCTTGGCTTCAATGTACTCGTGTGTTGTGCCCTGCCTCCTGTGCATGCCACTAACTTGTAACAAGAACAGATACTCAGGCAAATACCAAGGGTGTCAGCCCGAGCAAGGACTTCTGAACAGAAGGAGGAGAGTAGGGAGGTGTAAGCCTAGTTGATACTCAGACTGAGGAACTATGTACACATATCCACTACTTATATAGGCTGAGAGGCGGAATGTAGAATAAGGGTGGCATAAGACATGGAAAAAAGAATAAGGTATGAAGACCATGTGGAGGCATAGTCCACAACAATTAGAATAGAATAATGAGAGAGTAAGACAATGAAATATAAGCAGTGAGATTGTGGGAAAGAAATAGAACAATAAGGAATGGCCGAGAATAAACAATAGGGCCACGAGTGAGTGGCAGGGAATAGTGAATGTCCTGTGGGTAAATGAGTGAGGGGGAAAGAAAAGGAGTGTAGGGATGATAAGGAATAGGGGTTGGGGAAAAGGATAATAAACCAGGTGATAAACCGGGTGTACCAAACCGAAACCGTATGCCATGGAATGATGTGAGTGGGGGTCGGTTGGTCGGTACTGCCGAGTAAGTCAAAGCACAATGTGTGGTCATGACAGTGTCAACTATAACCATTGGCCCTTCTTTTGTCGTTTGCTCCTGGTGTTGAGGCCCTAGCAGAACTTCCCAGTTGGTATGGAGGGTAATGCCTGGTAGAGCGTGGAGCACCATAGCAATAGTGCTTATATACAGTAGTCAGTGGGCAAAGGGTTCCCTAGAGTTTTCTCTTTGGATCTCCCTTCACCAGGTAGGCTAGTCACCATGTATTTGGTACCATACTAAAACTTTGGATCCCCCTTCGCCAGTGTACCACCCAAGGGTAGAACACCTGCTTAGGTTGCCCTTACAGTAGAAACTCTCTCCCTTGAGTACCGGCTGCTCCTTTGTATGACTCCAAATCAAATTTCTTTAGAAGCAGTAACAGTGGCAGCCCCTCCCCATTCACTTACAAAAAACACCTTACCCTCCATGGACTTGCCATCGGCCCAGGAGTTATTGGACCAACTGGCTGGTATAGAACAGGAGTTACTGAGAGAGAGAAGAGAGAAGCAGGATCTGGAGATGAGGCTGAATGTGCTACAGGTGACCACTATGAATTTAGTAGCTGGCCTCCAGACCCACATTCAACAGCCCATGAAACAAATGGTAGAGCCCACCAAGCCCTCCGAGTTTGATGGTGACCATTTGCATAGGCGAGCATTCATGCAGTCTTGCACCTTGTACCTCGGCATCTGTGCTGCCAATTTCCCCGATGAGCAGTCCCAGATCCTCTGGGCACTGTCCTTTATGAAGACCAGGAGAGCTGCAACATTCTCTGGCCAAGTGTTCAGGCATGAAGCAAAAACAGGCAGGCCACTCTATGCCAACTGGAAAGCCTTCGTGGAAGCCTTTTGGGAACACTTCTATCCCCTGCATGAGGCTACTAAGGCAGCAAATCAACTAGAGTCGCGCCAGTACTACCAAGGCAAGCACTTGGTCAACGAGTATATCGACCAATTTGAGGACCTAGTTGGAAAGGCCGAATATATGGATGGATGGTCCATTATCATGAAGTTCCGGCAAGGCCTCAACCCTATGATCCAGAGTTGCATCGTGCTAATGCTAGATGGGAGACCGAAAGATGATGATATCTTGGTGTGGTACACCGCAGTGCAAGCGGTAGCTCTCACACATGCAGCAAACAAAGCCTTCCAGGGGCCTCAATTCTCATCACTGCACACCTCCATGCCACAGCCTAGCTGAAAGCTTGTCGAACCCTTGACCAGGCAAGCTGTGCCTGTACCCCTAGAACATCGTCGGCCCTCATCCCCCTGATGCCACCTCCTGGGCCTGCACCAATAGACGTTGATGCAACTAGGTGGTGGTATCCTCTGCCACTCACATGCCGATGATGCGGCAAGGTGGGCCACTTTGCCCCAGACTGCCTTCAGGCATATGTTGTGCGTTTCATGATGGCAGAAGAGCGTGAAGAGATGCTAGAGTACTGGATGGTCTCTGTGGACCTTCGAGATACCGATGAGGCCAGAGAGGTTGAAGATGTGGATTCGGGGGATTTTGCCCAAGGCAGCAAGTGAAGGATGTGCCCTCACTGCCCTTGTTTAATTGCTTTGCTACTCTGTCTATAGACTCTGATACGGAGAATACAACCCTGTATTCAGATGATGATGCCTCAGCCATAAGCAATACAGACACTCCTGAGCCAACTCCACTGAAACAACTATTCTCCCTCCCTAGGTTAAAACATTGGGAATGCAGTCTCCCAAAACAATACATAGTGGCTTCCACCCCCTTGCTGAATTCATTAAACCTCAAGGTAGAGGTACAGACTACCGACACTGCCAAGGTTAAGGGGGTAACTGCCCTACTAGACAGTGGGGCCACAGGACTGTTCATAGACCGAAAGTTTGTAGTTGCTGAGAGATTGACCTTGCGCCCGTTGACCCAACCCACACCAGTGTACAATGTTAATGGTACCTCAAACGAGGGAGGAGCAATCCGACACATTGTTGATGTGATCTTAAGCTATCAAGACCACTTGGAACAGGCCATGTTTGCCGTGACTAATCTGGGGAAGCACAAGATGATCCTTGGCTATCCCTGGCTCTGCAATCATAACCTTGAAGTCAACTGGCATATGCAAGAGGTCACGCTAAGCCAGTGCTCTGCCCAATGCCACACCTGCTGGGTTAAGTTACAGAAAGAATGTCGAGAGGAAATGGCAGTTCGGGCTTTCCAGACCGGTCCCCTTGCCAGGCATGATGACTGATGAGTTGGAAGACTGTGAAGGTATTGATGACGGCGTGCCCTTCCTTGAACCAGGTGATCACCTTTTCACAACCATAGCCCCCCTGAACGTTCCGATCACTACTATTGCAGCCGCCACAACTGCGCAGCAACTGGCCAAATTGGTGCTCCAGAGCACTCCCCCCAAAGAGAAAGGGACGATCCCACCCTATCTCCAAGACTTTAATGACCTCTTCAAGAAGGAGTCCTTTGATTCCCTCCCTGAGCAGAGGATGTGGGACCATGCTATTGAACTGGAACCTGGAGCAAAACTCTCAGCTTGCAAAGTGTACCCCCTCTCTCCGATCTAACAGCAAGAACTGGATGAGTTCTTACAAGAGAACCTCCGTATGGGGCATATCTGCCCCTCAAAATCCCCCATGGGAAGCCCTGTGTTCTTTATCAAGAAAAAAGATGGCTCCCTCCAACTGGTCCAGGACTATTGGGTACTCAATGCGATGATGGTGAAGAACCAGTATCCCCTTCCTATCATCTCAGAGCTCATTGCACAACTTTGGGGGGCCAAGTACTTTACCAAGTTGGATGTGCGATGGGGGTTCAACAATGTGCGGATCAAGGAAGGAGATGAGTGGAGGGCGGTGTTCCACACAAACTGAGGACTGTTCGAGTCCCTTGTCATGTTCTTTGGCCTTACTAACAGTCCCATGACATTCCAGACCATGATGAATGACATCTTTCAGGACCTCGTGATGGAGGGACATGTGTGTGTATACCTGGACGACATCCTCATCTTCATTGAGACTCTCAAAGAGCATTAACGGATTGTCCGAGAGGTCCTTGAATGACTAAGGGCCCACAAACTCTACCTTTGGCTAGAGAAGTGTGAGTTTGAATGGACAAGGATCGAGTACTTGGGGCTCATTATATCTCATGGCAAGGTAGAGATGGACCCCATCAAGGTAGAAGGGGTCACAGGTTGGCCAATTCTGTCAAACTGAAAAGAGGTACAGGCCTTCCTCGGCTTCGCCAACTTCTATTGGAGGTTCATTGAGAAGTTCTCACACCATGCCAGGCCGTTGTTCAAACTTGTGAAGAAGGACGCAAAGTGGAAGTGGGGAGATGAGGAATGGACAGCCTTTGAAAGGCTTAAGACGAAGTTCACGATGGCGCCCATTCTCGGGTTTGCCAACGATACCCACCATTACTGAGTGGAAGCAGACAGCTCTGATGTAGCCATGGGGGTGGTCCTTTCACAGCAGTTGCATGAGGATGGCAAGTGGCACCCAATCACCTTCTATTCGAAAAGCCTCTCCCCAGTGGAGGAAACTACGAGATCCATGATAAGGAGATGCTTGCTATCATCCGAGCCTTAGAAGAGTGGAGACACTTCTTAGAGGGCACTGAACACCATGTCAAAATCTGGACCGACCATAAGAACCTAGAGTACTTCTGATCCTTGAAGAAGTTGAACCGGTGACAAGCCCATTGGTCCCTCTACCTCTCGTGTTTCAACTTCAACCTGCGGTACAGACCGGGAGTAACGATGGGAAAGTCTGATGTGCTTTCACATGAGTCAGACCATGGGTCGGGCACAGGTGACAATAGCAACCTAGTCTTGCTCTGACTGGAGCTGTTTGTGATATGGGCCCTAGAAGGAGTGATGCTGGAGGGAGAAGAGCAGGGGATTGCCCGAGAACTGAAGAGGGGGCTAACTGAAGGGACGCTAGAGGACAAAGTGATGGAGGCGGTGAGGAAACTGCAGGAAGTAGGAGGGAGGTCGTTGGTCTCAGCCAAATGGGTGGAAGCCGATGGACTGTTGACCTTCCGAGGAAAGGCATATGTTCCAGACGTGGGAGGCCTCCAGCAATGGATCATAGCCCATCACCATGACTCCAAGGTAGCTGGGCACCCTGGTCGCTGGAAGACCCTAAAACTTGTATCTCAAAACTATTGGTGGCCCCACATGTCTTGGTACATTGGCAAGTATACCAAGACATGTGATCTGTGCTTACAGACAAAGGTCCAGAGATAACAGCTGGCCAGGGAACTCCACCTGCTCCTGATCCCCGAGGCACGGTGGGATGCCATAAGTGTAGACTTTGTAGTGGAGCTCCCCAATGTGCATGGGTACGATGCTGTGATGAACATGGTAGACTTAGTATCAAAACAGGCACACTTCATACCAACTCACACAATATTAATGGCAGCCGGAGCAGTGCGACTCTTCCTACACCACATGTGGAAGCTGCATGGGTTGCCGAGGGTGGTGGTGTCCGATAGAGGGGTCCAATTCATCCACTAATTCATGCGGGAGCTGTACCACTTACTAGGCATTTGCTTGGCAGCCTCTACAGCCTACCACCCACAGATGGATGGTCAGACCAAACGGGTGAACCAAGAACTGGAACAGTACCTCCACCTCTTCATCAACAAGAGGTAAGACAACTGGGATGATCTCCTACCACTAGCTGAGTTCCAGTACAATAACCACATTCATGCATTGACCCACGAGTCCCCCTTCTTGCTGGATACAGGCAGACACCCACGGATGGGGTTTGAACTGCACCAACCTGTCAAGCATCGGATACTGACAGACTTTGGTACTGCCAAGGGGTGTTGTCGAAAGGTTGGGCGGACTATGGCCAAGTCCTGCAGGCCAAGAGTAGTGGCATTGGCTTCAACGTACTCGTGCATTGCACCCTACTTGCCGTGCGTGCCACTGTATTTACAACAGACAGGTGCTCGGGGGAATGCTGAGGATGCCAGCCCAAGCCGAGGACTTAACAGAAGAGAAGAAGGTAGAAGGGCCTAAGCCTAGTCAATACCCAGAATGAAGAAGTATGTACATCCATGTCCTACTTATATAGGTTAAGAAGTGACATGTGGAATAAGGAATGTGGAACAACAAGGTATGCAGAGCATGCAGTTATTGTCCACAATGAGTAAAATTAGAACAAGGAATGTAAACTGGGATAAAACAATAAAGGATAGGATGATAAGAATGTGGCCGAGGATAGGACAATAGGAAGTGCCCGACTATAAAACAATGGCTGTAACCGAGGATAACACAAGGGCAGGAAGTCCCGAGGTGAGGCAGACCGAGGGGTGTGGATGGTGGATGTGCCGAGCTAGGACCGGCGCACCAAGTGTTATGCATGTGACGCAGGTACTTGGTTGTGGATATAGGATGCTTGCTCGGTCAGCACTGCCGGTGGATGGGTTTCGGTACATGGACTTGACACAACCCCAATCCCACCTTGAGTCTGTGAACGAGTTCAAGGAGCAGATGGAGGGAGCACTTTTGGAAGCAAAGGCAGCCCTGGTAAAGGCAAAAGACGACATGGCAACTTATTACAACCATAGGCACTAGCCGACACTGACATTCACTCCAGGAGACAGGGTATACCTCGATGCTAGTGATATTTGCACTAATCAGCCGTCCAAGAAACTAACGCACAGGCGACTCGGCCCCTACATTGTAAAGGAATGAGTAGGGTCTCATGCATACCGACCTCGACTCCCGAATGCCTTGAGCCATCTCCACCCAGTCTTCCTGGTCGTCAAACTCACCCTGGCTCTGGCGGACCCCATCCTGGGTAGATGACAGCCTCTTCTACCGCAGCCATTCCTCGTCGACACAGAGGAACACTTCAAGGTCGAGCAAGTACTCGACAGCCGAATGAGAGCAAATCGGCTGCAATTCCTCATCAAATGGAAGGGTTACAGCTATGAAGAGAGAAGAGAATTCATGGGAGAACAAAGACAATGTCCAGGCCCCCGACCTTGTCACCGACTTCTATCGTCTGCACCTGGGTGCCCCACGCTGAATCTGCACCTTGGATGCATCTACCTTCAGATCCCACATGCCAGTCCTGCCTGTGGGAATCAATGCATCAGGGATGCCACATTCTAGAGGGGGGTGATGTCAGGGGAAATCCCAATCATGAATCCTGACCGGCACCAGCTCACCCATATTTCACACCTGCCGACCGAGATCCGTTCGGCCCACTCACAGCAGTACCAAACCTACTACACACCAAACAATCATCACTATTGGTGGGTACCCTTCAGAAGTGTCAACTATAACCATTGGCCCTCCTTTTGTCATTTGCTCCTGGTGTCGAGGCCCTGGTGGAACTTCCTGGTCGGTATGGAGGGTGATGCCCGATAGAGCATGGAGCGCCATAGCAATGGTGTTTATATACAGTAGTCAGTGGGCAAAGGGTTCCCTAGAGTTTTCTCTTTGGACCCCCCTTCACCAGGTAGGCTAGTCACCATGTATTAGGTACTATACTAAAACTTTGGATCCCCCTTCACCAGTGTGCTGCCCGAGGGTAGAATGCCTGCTTAGGTTGCCCTTACAGTACCCTGCTTTTCCATGCATGCCACTAATTTGGACAGAAGAAAGACCCAAGAGAGTGCCAAGAGTGTTGGCCTGAGTAAGGGGCTTCAGATGGGAGGAGGGAAGACTAGAGAACATAAACCAAGTCGATATTCAGAGTGAAGAACTATGTCAGGCTCTGGAAATGCCGAGGAGTGGCCAAGTCCTGTAGGCTGGGAATAGTGGCATGGCTTCAACGTGCTCGTGCGTTGCGCCCTACTTCCCATGCATGCCACCGATTTGGGACAGAGGGATACCCGGGAGAGTGCCGAGAGTGTTGGCCCAGGTAAAGGACTTGGGACAGGGGAGGGGGGGACAAGAAGGCAAAAACCCAGTTGATTTCCAGAACAAAGAACTATCTACATACATTGGCTACTTATATAGGCTAATAAGTGAGATGTGGAACAGAGTGGCACAAGGAATGGAGAACAATAAGGTATGAAGAATCATGTGGAGGTATTGTCCACAATGATCAAGAATAGAACAAGGAATGTGGATGATAATAGAACAATAAAGTATGGCCAAGGACAAAAGAGTGAGTGAGAATAGAACAATGGGAGTGGCCAAAACATAAAACAATAGGGCCACTGCTGAGTGACAACAAAGAGTGAATGTCCTGAGGGTAAACAGGCAAGGGGAAGGACAGGGAAAGAAGGGGAATGAAGGAATGACAAAGGATAGAGGGGACAGGATGAGGAAAGTGAACCAAATGATGAGCCAAATGTACCGGACCGAGACCATGTACTGGCGAGGGATGACTTGTCACTGGTGTGTGGGACTAAAAGGCAAGGGTTGTTCGGTCGGTACTACCGAGTGAACTGGAGCTTGGTATCGGGGGCTTGACAAACTATCTACATACATTCACTACTTATATAGGTTAAGAAGCAAGATGTGGTACAGGGTGGCATAAGGAATGGAGAACAATAAGGTATGAAGAATCATGTGGAAGTATTGTCCACAGTGATCCAGAATAGAATAAGGAATGTGTACAAGAATAGAAAAATGAAAATAAGAGAATAGAAATGTGGCCAAGAATAGAATAATAGAGAGTGACTAAATAAAATAATAGGGTCATGGCCAAAGATAAAACAATGGTGAAAAGTTCTGAAGTAGAGTAGGTTGAGAATTAAGGAGTGGATGGGGTGGGATTAGTGGATAATGAGTGGGGAAGAGTAGATGAGGGATGGGAATAGGGAATGTAAAAGGTGAATGTGCAAAGCTGAGACCAATGTACCAAGTGACATTTGTGTGGATTGGTCACTTGCATGTGAAGTTAGACTAATTGTTTGGTTGGCACTGCTGAGTTACCGGATACTCGGTACATGCACTTGACACCTGGCAGTGCTGATGGTCCTGAGGCAGAAGAGTAAGGAGATGATAGAAGAGGAGGTTGAGGAAGAGGTTGAGAGTGAGGAAGAGGAGGAGGAGGAGGAGGAGGAGGAGGAGAAGGAGCTGCTAAAGAAGAGACTGAGGTGGGCTGCCACTCTGTGCCTGAGTAGCGGCAAGGTGACCATCCAACAAGCTTTGGTTACTGATGGACTTCAGTACTGCTGAAGGGTACTGTCGAAAAGGGTCGGGCAGACAATGGCCAATTCCTGCAGGCCAAGAGTAGTGGCATTGGCTTCAACGTACTCATGTGTTACGCCCTACTTGCCGTGCATGCCACCAATTTTCAACAGACAGATACTCGGGGGGGTACTGATGATGCCAGCCCAAGTCGAGGACTTTACAGAGGGGAAGAAGGTAGAAGGGCCTAAGCCTAGTCAATACCCAGAATGAGGAAATATGTACATGCATGTCCTACTTATATAGGTTAAGAAGCAACATGTGGAATAAGGAATGTGGAACAACAAGGTTTGCAGAGCATGTGGTCATTGTCTACAATGAGTAAAATTAAATTAGAATGAAGGAATGTAAACGGGCATAGAACAATAAAGGATAGGATAATAAGAATGTGGCCGAGGATAGGACAATAGGAAGTGCCCGACTATAAAACAATGGCTGTAACCGAGGATAACACAAGGGCAGGAAGTCCCGAGGTGAGGTGGAACCAAGGGGTGAGGAGTAGGCATGGGATGGGAGTGAGGAATGTGACCGATATGTGTGTCGAGCCAAGAACAACTTGTCGAGTGACTTGTACACAGTTACTAATGGAGTATCTTGGTTGGTACCACTGAGTTACCAGATCCTCGGTACATGTACTTGACAACAGCCCCAGGAGTTGGAAGGACACTGAATTGCCATCATCCTAGAGGATGTCATACATCAGCAGATGGTTATGACCCACATGCTGCTCTGGCTGGGAGAGAGTGTGGAGAAAAATGGGTGTACCTGTTATGATGATGATAAAGATGTAATCGTATATTATTAAATCTCCCAATGGCGAGGCAATTGGTGAGGTTCGGATTGGGGTTGGCTTCAACGTACTTGCATTGTGCCCACTTGGATCGCACGGTCCTCAAATTTTGTAATAGCAAAGAGAGACAGAATTGAACAGAGGAACTTAGTCAAAATCAAGATTTGATTTTCTGACTGAAGACTGAACTAATAGTACAAGACCTTTTATACTACTTTCTAATCTATTAGGAGTCGAACAGATTCCTATAATAGAATAAGAAAGCCGAGGAACGTGAAAAGTGAGAAACAGAAATACTATGTCCCAATAATGATCTCCTCCGTGACATTGTTAAGTGACATGTCACTCAGATTCCCAACGAAGTTACCCTAAGGACATAATAGCAGATCGGATATAAAGGAGTGAACGGAATTGTGAACAGATGAAAATGAAATGAAATGTAATGAAAGATATTAAACGTAAATAAGAACGGAATGGAAAAGCGAGCATGTGGAATGTGACGTAAATGAGTGGAGTGATTTGACAGAAGCACGTGATGCCAAGACAGATACACGAGGTGCATATAGTCCGTGGGCTGAGGGTGTTATGTTGAATAGCGAGCGAGAGTGGAGTTGGGCTGAGTGGGCTGAATTGAATAGTCAGCTTGCCGGCGTACAGTTCCTGACAGTATCCCCCCCTTATGTGAGTCCTACGAGGCCACAGAAATGAAGTTCTAGAACGGTGGCCCCATTGGAGTTCAGAAATGTGAAAGCATATAAGAGTAGTCGTGAGGGAGTTTGGGGGGTAACCATTGTCGACATCGCCAATGGAAGGATACTACATCAACCCTGCCTACGTGCAGAAGCTCATGGGTCTCAACCCCTTGCCAATTGCCACCTATCTCCGAGGTGGAAATAACCTCCCTGCTGCCATGCCATCTCCGTCGTCGTCCACCATCAAGCACAGCCAGGCGCTACTGGCACAAGACCATATAGATGTATGAGAACCTTAGATCGAAGGGGTGCATTAGAAAAGTGTGAAGGTGAGTAAGAAGTGTCTCGGAATTGGTTTGTTACTGATTGTCTTTTGCAGTATGCCCATCTTTAGATGAGATATGACGTGGGCGATGCAAACGGCATCTTCTATCGAAAAGCAAAGTTGGGTGAGCAAGATGACTGGTCTCATGGCTTCACTGTCAAGAAGTCAAGAAGGATTGCAGTCACTGCAAAAAGCAAGGCAACACATGCCTGAGGAAGTGGGATCTCGGCTTGGACTTGGGTGCGTGTGTGTGGTGTAGTGAGAGAGGAGTGGGGTGTAGTATCAATGAGAGAGGTCAAGGTATGAGTAAGAGGAAAAGCAAAGGGAAGGTTAGGGAGTGGAATCCCGAGGATGAGGGAAGTCTGAGGTTGAAAAAGCAAACAAGGGAAGGTACTCCAGAAGATGATGAGTCTGATGCTGAGGGTGTGGGTTCCTTGAAAAAGCTGAGGTTGGAAACCAGAGCACATACCCCCCTCTTCCTTCCTGACTCCCACTCTTCACCACCTCCTCCACCACCCAACCCTCCTCAGGAGTCATCCCCTCCACCTACTGTGGCACAGATGCCACAGATAACTGTCTTGTCACCATCACCAGCCCCTCTACCACCTCCACCTCCTCTGCCAACCCTTTCACCTCCACCTCCACCTCCACCACCTGTGCCATCCCATACACCTCCTCCACCACCGCCCCCTGTGGTTGCGTTACCTCCCAGAGTCCCACCCTCTGCACCGCCTGCACCTTCACCGGTCATTGCATTGACTGCCACCCTTCTGGAATTGCAATGGTCAGTCGAAGAGCATCGCAAGGAGTTGCTGGAACATAAATTTCAAGTCTCAGAGAGCCGCATGACAAATGAGGAATTGCAAGGCAAAATCAGAGAATTACAAGGTGAGGTGAGCAAGTTGCGGATGTTGTTACAGCATCAAAAGCCGCAGAGCAGGGACTGGGGGTCTGAACCGCCAAGGGTGATTGGGTCTTGGGAAGGTTGGATAAGCAGGAATAGAAATCTGAGGAATGACTTTGATGACGTGGATGGAAGTGGGAATATAGAGTTGGACTATGGATTTAAATGTATATTGACTTGAATGTGAATTGAAGTTTGGAATAGAGTCGGATTGAAATAAGTAATGATGAAGTGGAAACTGAGGATTGAACTTGAAAACGGAAAGAAGAAGCTGAATTGCGAGTTGGAATGAGTGAATCGGAATTGAGGATTTTTTTTTTGAACTTGAAGACAGAGAGAATGGAACTGAAATGCAAGAGTGATAATGAATGGAATGAGCGAGAGTGAACGGAAGAGAAATTGCAAGGTGCTTATGGAATGGGTAATGGTCCAGGTTTATCTGGATACGACTTGTGAAAGTCTTGAATGAGTTCTAAAGCATGGTTGAGTTCTGTTGCAAGGAGCCATGAAGTTTCTTCGTCTGTGCCCTCATAACCTGCCTACTGCACTAAGTACAACAGCCTACATGCCGTACGTCTATTGTCGATTTTTGAGTCCAGGATCTTGGATATCTTGAATTCGGGTTCACCGTTGATTATGACTGGGGGCGGAGGAGGTTGAATGCAATTAGGAATGGGATTAGGAGTGGCTGGCTCAAGCATTGAAACGTGGAATACAGGATGTACTGCATTCATGTAGCCTGGGAGTTTCAGAGTAACAGAGTGAGTACCGGGATGTGCAATGATTTCAAATGGACCTAAAAACTTCTCAGCTAGCTTTTTCGCGGGATGGGTAGTCCTGAGAAATTTGGCTTTGATAAATGCAAGACTGCCAATGGCAAAGTCTGGAGATGGAAGTCGTTTGGCATCAGCTGAGGATTGGTACATTTGTTGAGCATCGAGGATGTTGGTTCGAAGTTGCTGGTGCAACTCATCCAGGTCGACTATGAAGTCTTGCACTTGTGATGAAGTGAGGTCGCATTCAGGATGAATGGTGAGATTGGGATGATTGTCAAGCGTCGGATACTGACAGACTTCGGTACTGCCGAGGGGGTGTTGTTGAAAGGCTGGGCGGACTACAGCCAAGTCCTGCAGGCCAAGAGTAATGGTGTTGGCTTCAACGTACTTGTGCGTTGCGCCCTACTTGCCATGTGTGCCACTGTATTTGCAACAGACAGATACTCAGGGGGATGCTGAGGATGCTGGCCCGAGTCAAGGACTTAACAGAGGAGAAGAAGGTAGAAGGGCCTAAGCCTAGTCGATACCCAGAATGAGGAAGTATGTACATGCATGTCCTACTTATATAGGTTAAGAAGCGACATGTGGAATAAGGAATGTGGGGCAACAAGGTATGCAGAGCATGTGGTCATTGTCCACAATGAACAAAATTAGAACAAGGAATGCAAAGCGGGGATAAAACAATAAAAGACAGGACAATAGGGTCGTGACTCAAGATGGGACAATAGGGAGTGGCCGAGTATAAAACAATGGGGTCTCGTCCGAGGATAATACAAGGACAGGAAGTCCCGAGGTGAAACGAACTGAGGAATGCGGATGGCAAATGTGCCAAGCTGGGACTGGTGCACCAAGTGTTATGCAGGCAACACGGGCACTTGGTCGTAGATATAGGATGATTGCTCAGTCGGCACTGCCAGTGGATGGGTCTCGGTACGTGGACTTGACAATGATAGCCTTTGTTGGCAAAGAAAGGCGAGATTCCAGTGGCGGCACTGGGAGCATTGTTATAGGCGAACTCTGGGAGGGGTAATAGCGGGGCCCAGTTGTCTTGTTGATAGTTGCAATAGACGCAGAGGTACTGTTCTAATGTCTGATTAGTATGCTTGGTCTGGCCATCACCTTCTGGGTGATAGCCTGAGGTGAAATGCAACTTCATGTCAAGGGCCTTTCTGAGAGAATGCCAGAAGTGGGACACAAATTTGAAGCCTCTACTGAAGTGATGTGAGAAGGAATGCTGTGTTTGGAGAATACGTGAAGTACAAAGAGTTCTGCGAGCTGAGAGGAAGTGATGGTAGTGGAAGTAGGAATGAAGATAGACTGTTTGGTGAAGCGGTCGACTATGACTAGGATGGCCGTGAATCCCAAGGACGCGGGGAGCTGCTCAATGAAGTCCATGGATATTGAGTTCCAGGGTTTGTCTGGCACTGAAGCTGTTTGAGTAATCCATATGGCTTGTGATGTTGCAATTTATTCCACAAACATGTCGTGCAGGACTTGCAGTAGTCTTTAACGAATGAGTGCATGCCAGGCCAATTGTAGTCGCATCTGACGAGGTTTATGGTTTTGTTAATTCTGAAGTGTCCAGAAAGAATGTGATCATGCTTATGTTGTAACACAAGTAAGTGTAAGTCTTGGGCCTCAGGAACATAGATGCGATTGTCGAATAGTAACAGACCGTTGGAATTAGTCTGCCACTTCGGGTCATCGTTATTCGCGAGGTGTTTCTGGGCTAAGGAGTTGGAGGGAAGATAATGTCTGATGTCGTTCAGGATATGCTCAGTGTCCATAAGAGTCGAGGCCCTCAGTACTGGTTCGACAAGGCTCATGGCTCAAAGGGACATGGTCAACTGATGTTGAGAGAAGATGGGTCAAAGGTTCTGGGGATTAATGGTGGCGTAGTTGCTCATCCCCTCCTTAAGGTAGACGTCCCATCATCTCGTGAGCGAATCAGGCTTAGTGCCCAAATGACCTGGTCTGAAATGGATGACAAGATTAAACTGAGAGAGGTATTCCGACCACCTAGCTTGACATCTAGTCAACAACTTGGTCGTACAAAAGTACTCCAAGTTCTTATGATCGGTGATGACATTGACAAGGTTGCTGGAACCTTCTAAGTAATGATGCCACTTTTGAAAAGCTTCGAAAATCGCAAGCAGTTCTTTATTGTGAACATTGTAATTGAGTTCTGGAGAGGTGAAAGTTCGGGAATGAAAAGCGACAGGATGAAGCTCACCATCTGGGGAGTGTTGGGAGAGTATAGCTGCTAAAGCATAATCTGACGCATCTGTCTCCACAATCAAGGGCAAATCAGGAGTCCAATGAGTTAAAATGGGGGCAGATGTGAATGCCAGTTTCAGCTTATTAAACGCATCTCTACACTCCTCACTCCAGTTCCAAGCCAGACCTTTGCGAGTGAGTTGAGTAAGAGGAGTCGTAATAGAGGAATAGTTGAAAATGAATCTCCGATAGAAGTTCGCAAATCCAAGGAATGATTGAATGTCTTTGACTTTACGCGGCTCGGGCCATTGAGTGATGCATTTGACTTTGTCTTCCGCCATTGTGAGACCCTCAGGTGAGAGGATATATCCGAGGTATTCGACGGATGTTTGATGGAAGGAGCATTTGTCTTCTCGAGCGTACAAGTTGTGTTTGCGTAAACGTCGTAGAACTTTGCGAACGTGATTAATGGATGATGAATGAGGAAGGAGTGGATAAGGGATGGGAATGAGGAATGTGGATGGTGAATGTGTGTCAAGTCCATGTACCAAGACCCATCTGCCGGCAGTGCCGACCAAGCAATCATCCTATATCCACGACCAAGTGCCCGCGTCACATGCATAACACTTGGTGCGCCGGTCCCAGCTCGGCACATCTGCCATTCACACTCCTTGGTCCGCTTCACCTCGGGACTTCCTGTCCTTGTATTATCCTCGGACACGACCCCATTGTTTTATACTCAGCCACTCCCTATTGTCCCATCTTGAGTCACGATCCTATTATACTGTCTTTTATTGTTCTATCCCCGCTTTGCATTCCTTGTTCTAATTTTGTTCATTGTGGACAACAACCACATGCTCTGCATACCTTGTTGTCCCACATTCCTTATTCCACATGTCGCTTCTTAACCTATATAAGTAGGACATGCATGTACATACTTCCTCATTCTGGGTATCGACTAGGCTTAGGCCCTTCTACCTTCTTTTCTTCTGTTAAGTCCTCGACTCGGGCCGGCATCTTCAGCATCCCCCTGAGTATCTGTCTGTTGCAAATACAGTGGCATGCATGGCAAGTAGGGCGCAACGCATGAGTACGTTGAAGCCAATGCCACTACTCTTGGCCTGCAGGACTTGGCCATAGTCTGCCTGACCTTTCGACAACACCCCTCGGCAGTACCAAAGTCCGTCAGTATCTGACTCCTGACAGAGTGTGCTGAATTGAATAGTTGGCTTGCTGGTGTACGGTTCCTGACAATACCATCACATTGGCAGTGGAGGACATGTGCAGGCTTGTAGCCTGGAATGGGTCCCACAGGGGTTCAGGAGGTTTGGATGGGATGGAGACAGATGAGCTGAAGGATGATAAGGAGGAAGAAGATAAGGAGAAAGATAAGGAAAAGGAAAAAGAAAAAGAAGATGAGAATGAGGATGATGATGATATAGATGAGACTCTGAGAGAGTCTTAGTAGATTTTTTTATATTTTCTTCTTTTTTATCTTTTTTAAAAAAAAAGAATTTCGTTTGAAACTGAGAAAACTGAACCATGAAAGAAATAAGAGAGAGAAACAGAAAGATATAAGAGAGAAAAAAACAAGTGAGTCATGATGAGGATTTTTGGAAGTCTCAGTCTGATGAACAGAAAGAAATAGAGAGAAATAGATGGACAGAGAAAATAAGAGACAGTGAAATTTGAGATGGGTATTTGGGAGACATAGAAAAGAGACCTGTAGCTAGATAGACTATTAATAACTGATGAAAGAGACCATGAAAATGCAAAAGTATATGGAGAGCCATATTTGGATTAAGGGGACCATGGACCTGGCTTAGCAGGGTAGGCAAGATGGAATTTCAGGATGATCTTGGTCACATTGCCAAGTTCAGTCATGAGAAGCCAAGATGTCTCATTATCAGGGCCTTCATAACCAGCCTAATGGACCAGGTAGAGGAGGTTACAGGGTCTTTGGCATCAGTCAACCTTCAAATCAAGGATTTTGGCTATCTCATACTCAATTTCACCATCAATTTTGACTGGTGGTGGCAGAGGCTAGACTTAATTGGGTATGGAGTTTGGAGTTGCAGGTTTGAGCATTGAGATGTGGAAGACTGAGTGCACTGTTTGCATAGTGTCAGGCAAATGAAGAGTGGCTACTGACTTGAGCAATTACCTCAAAGGGGCCAAGGAACTTCTCTGCCAGCTTTTGGAGTGCCAAGTGCTATAGAAGAATTGAGCTTTGATGATCACAGATTATCTAATCCTAAATTTGGGAGTAGGGAGTCCCCGGGAGTCAGCAGAGATTTGATACTGTGATTGAGTGTGACTAATTTGCTCTTTCAGGACATCGTAGAGTTGGCTTAAGTCCATGGCAAACTTGCACACTCAAGAGGAAGTGAGATTACATTTGGGGTGCATGGTAAGGTTCAGATGGTGTCCCTGGTTAGCAAAGAAAGGAGAGATACTTGTAGTAGCATTTAGGGCATTGTTGTAAACAAATTTGGCTAGTGGTTGTAGTTTGGACCAGTTGTCCTGCTTATATTTGCAATAGACTTGAAGATAATATTCCAGAGTTTGATTTACATATTCAGTCTGGCTGTCAGCTTCTGGGTGATAGCCAGAGGTGAAGTGTAGGTGTATGTTGAGAGCTTTACCAAGTGACCTGAAGAAGTGAGAAACAAATTTGCTTCCTCAGTCAGATATTAGATGACTCGGTGACAGTAAAGTGATCAATCTCAACCATGTTACAAATTTGACTCCAATGGTGCTCATCCCATATCACCTTCACTGTCACCACATCACACAGCCAACTATTCTATTCAGCACTTATAATCTTTAGACTCCAATTTGTCATCATGTCTTCTTCAGAGCTCATTCTCATGCAATGCTACAATATCCAGGACACACACATCCAGGCAGAACCATTAACACATCATTATCTTTGGGTACCTCCTCCAGCACATTTCTCACTCAGAAGAAGATCCCATCCAATATACACTCAGTCTTATGCAATAGGAGATATATGTATATATTTCTTGAAATGATATCTAGACCAACATATTGTGATAGGAGTAGAGTGGAATATGAGGCAGAGTTCAGGGCACCATCCCATCCTGATTATCCTGCCCACTCCATTTGTGTTATAGCCCATGCCACCAAACAAACCTACATTAAGCACCACAACCACCCGCACCATTTCCAGGACCCTTCTGACTGCCCAAAGCCTGAACAACAGATCTCTGGAGGTCCGACCTACATTCCAAGGTTCCGCGATTCCGAACCTCCAAAGACTCTGAAGTCAAGGTTCCATTACCTTGATAACCAACATGCAGGACCATCGCGTACCTCACTCCCTTGTTTTCTCTTTTATATTGACCCCTTGTACTCCCTTTCTCCTTGTTTTATGACCGGCAAAGATAGTACAAGGATAGTCGCATGTATATAGTCTTCCAGTCGACTAGACTGTTCGCTAGTACAAATATCGATTTAGTCTCCCACCAGTTTCCGATTCATTTCCAGTAAACTCCTCCTTTCCGAAATTAGGGACAGACGATCGAGGAGGGTGCAACACATAAGTTGAAGCCAAGTCCCTTCGACCTCGAACACCTTAGTGACTGGACTGAACCTTTCCGCGACTGACCCTAAATTCCCGGTGCTCCCGCCTATGCCCGTAATCCATCCGACTTCCGCCTTTGGTCTTTGGCCCCATTACGGACCTCCACGCTAACCCGGATAGCCCCTTCGGAAGTACTAGCTAAGCGCCCAACATGCAGACTTAACAATTTGACTCACTCTTAACCACAAGATGAGAGTGCATGATCATATACCCATTAGTCCTCCTACTCCCAGACCCCTTTCCTTGGATTGGATACTGGAGGAATTATAGAAGATATGTTGCCTGTGACCTGGAAATACTCTGAGATGACTCAGTCTCCTGACTCACCCTAAGGCCCCTCAGGAGTAGTGGACAAGGTTATTAGACATTTATTGGTGGACTTCCTTATTGTTTCTTTTATATATTTCCCCTTTTCTTGGCTTAACTCAGACCTGTTTCCTATTCTGTTAGTCTTTTCTCATTGTTACTCATCATCCTTACCTATTTGGTTAGTCTCTCTCTATCATAGTATAGTGGTTATGTGCAATAGCTAGATACAGGAAGGCTCAGTGAATGGGTGGTTCACCGAGGGGCTGCTATCTAATCATTTGACATATATACAGTCCTGGTAGAACATGGCTGGGACCTTCATACCTTACTGCATTCTATGCTTACAGATGCTAGTTCCAACACCCCCCCTTAAGCAGAACACATCCCAACCAGTGCATTCAGGTATAGTACCTTGTATCAAGGGAGGGCCTTCATAAACATATCTGCAGCCATTTTGTCTGTTGGCATGTAGTCAGTGTGAATGAGTTTCTTGTACACAGCTTGGCATATAAAGTGATAGCATATGTCTATATGCTTGGTCCTTGGGTGATATTCATCATTATTTGTAATGGAAATGGCTGAGACATTTTTGAGGTGGATGGTGATGGGTCCTCTGAGTAGTCAGGCTATCTCTACGATAGACATTTGGATCCACAGGGATTCTTTTGCAGCATGAGTAGCCATGATGTATGTGGCCTCTGTTGTTGATAGCACAACAATAGGTTGTTTCTTCAAACTCCAAGAGACAGCTCCTCCATTGATCATGAATACATACTCAGACATGGAGTGCCTATGCTCCTATGAGGCCTAGTCCATGTGTCAAGTACACATACTGAGTATCCAGTAATTTGGCAGTGCTGATATAGTAAATCAGACTACATCCATGCTCCTGTGTCTAAGCCACATGCAAGTCACTTGGTATGTCGGTCTCAGCTCGGCACACCCGCCATCCACATTCCTTGTCCCTGTCAAGTCCACGTACCAAAACCCATCCGCCGGCAGTGCCGACCGAGCAATTACTCTATATCCACGACCAAGTGCCCGCGTTGCCTGCATAACACTTGGTGCGCCGGTCCCGGCTCGGCACATTCGCCATCCGCACTCCTCGGCTCGTTTCACCTTGGGACTCCCCGTCCTTGTATTATCCTCGGACGCGACCCCATTGTTTTATATCCGGCCACTCCTTATTGTCCCATTTCAAGTCACGATCCTATTATACTGTCTTTTATTGTTCTATCCCCGCTTTGCATTCCTTGTTCTAATTTTGTTCGTTGTGGACAACAACCACATGCTCTGCATACCTTGTTGTCCCACATTCCTTATTCCACATGTCGCTTCTTAACCTATATAAGTAGGACATGCATGTACATACTTCCTCATTCTGGGTATCGACTAGGCTTAGGCCCTTCTACCTTCTTCCCTTCTGTCAAGTCCTCGACTCAGGCTGGCATCTTCAGCATCCCCCTGAGTATCTGTCTGTTGCAAAT